>JXXB01020827.1:0-10049 GCA_000956275.1 Anopheles koliensis | reverse complement strand
CTAAAATTATCAATCAATCAATCAATCAACCAAAAGCTAACATGATATAGAATAAAATAGACGAAGAAAGAGTATAAAAAATTCCAATTGAGCATTTTTGCAACGCAACCCAAATTTCGTTTGTACCAATTTTGTACGTTAAAGGATTATACCTTACATTTTGATTTTATCTTACAGGAAAATGAAATTAATAAATAAACACAACACAAGCGATAAGGTTTAGTGTCTCACACCCTATCAAGCAAAAACAAATTCGCAGGGAGATGAATTTCAACCGAAATTTGTGAAATCTACCAATCAGTGCAGATAACTTCACGAGTAAGGGAAACAGTCAACAGAAACAAGCCGTCAAGGGTGTAAAAAATGAGAAGGATAATTTTATGAACACTCCTGTTCCAACGCCCGCACTCCAGCAAGAACACTCATCGCGAGGAGATAAAACGGCATATGCATCTTCAGTGGCAAGATGGTGTAACAGTAGCTACGGCAGATAAAAAAATGGGCACCCATCAAGAAAAAGAGAAAAGCAAAAGCAAATCCCGAAACGAATAACCAAAACAAAATGAAAGATAATAATGAAAATAAAAGTTACAGATTACTGTTGCATTCTTCCGACGGCTGGCGGCCATCGTTACTACCTTCTCTCGTCTTCAAGACATTACCCACGAAGCCTCGCCGTGAATCTTGTAACGTTTCGTTTCGAACACACCGACGGTCGCCGCCAGCATCAAAGTTATGCTATTGTTGTAAACTTATAAAACACCAACAAACACGAATTGGAACCCGCGCCTCACGCGCTCTCCCACTGGCCGCGTGAAGGGTGTAAGTTTGCAGCCACGGATTCGTTTATTATTTTGTGTGTGAGAGTGTTGGACCGGCGTTTTTTTCGCACTCGCACGCATTTGCAAACAATCCGAAAAGGAAATGGGAAGACCACAGAACCATCTCCAGCTGCCTGCACCACCATACCACCATTACAATAAATAAACAACGAAACGAAAACCGACACTTCCCATTTTGTGTGTTCACGCATCCCACCCTCTCCCAGCCTTTCGTTTCCCACAACCCACCATTGCCCACGCAATCTTAGAAGTGTTGTTTTTTTTTGCATGCACTGTACGCCTCAACTCCCGGATGGTATTGGATCGTAAAATTGCTATTCACACAGGCTCAACTCCTGCGTCTGTGGCTTGTTTTGTTTGTTAGTTATATTTCAGCTCCCTTGTGTTGCCATTTCGTAACCGTTTCTGCGTGCGTTCTTTGGCCGCGTGCGCCGTGCAAGAAAATCCACCCTAAAGCCAGCCAAACACACAAACAAACAAAAAATATCCAACCCAATCCAAAGCTGATGAAACGAGGCTTCCGGCTTGAAGGTTCATTATTTGGGCATTAGGTATCATAAATTGGTCAGCATTATCCGACTGGATAGTAGGTTAAGTGGTTCGGTACATGAGCACCTGCTCTTCATCGCGCTTTTCTTCGGTTTTTTCGCTGGTAGGAAATGAGTAACAGAGCGTGTGGGGAGAGCCAAACACATTTTCATTTTATTTGCCATCGATCTAGTTCAGGAGCTTCTGTGCGCTGCTGGAGGCTTCGGTAAAGTTACTCTCGGGAAGCTTGTGAGAAATTTGCTTCCGAACTTGCCGGATGGTGTAATCGGAGGCACGGCTGAGCTACTCCGCTACTTAGCATCTTGACCTGATTTCAATGGTTTTCCTACGGGCGAAGGAAGAGCAACACGCTCAACATGTGATAGAGTCCAATTAAATGAGTGAAGGATAGGATTATAAGCATCTGAAAATTCGAAACCGTAGACTTTGCATACCAAGTGGAACCGAGCAAGGTAGAACGCATGGAAACGTACTTTTAAAGATCGCAATTTAAATGTTCCGCTGGATAATATCATCGTGCATATAATATGCTTCGGGAGATATTTCACCAAAAGAAATGAGGGAAAAATAAAAGATATTGGCGCCCAAAATTATAATGATATAATTTTCCAAGTGCTTTTTTAAACAATCCTGGTCTAAAATATTGAATAACTATTGAAAAGTAAACATAAATATTTCTTGTTACAGGATTTATCAATCATGTAATTTATTGTTTTCATCATTTTGAAAATAAAATGCAACTTGAGACTAACAAATATTAAGATTTTAATATCATTCTTATATAGAGCATCGAACAAATATAGAATGCTTGTATTAACTAGAAAATCATTTAACAATCATCTACAAAAAAATACGCTTGCTTGTACCACGAAACGAATCAATTTTTCTCATCTAATAAAACAATTTTATTGCTTAATTCCAGAAGGGTTGCTTACAATTATTTTCGCAAAATATAACAAAAATGAATTAATCATGTAACGCGCGGTAAAGCGCGTTAGCGCCCACTTCCACCCCCACAGCAAAGCTCATCTATCAATTCACATCTTTAGCAATATTTCACTTCCCATTCGCCATTAGTGCTAATCATTATCGGTACCATCAGCATCAGACACTACCACAGTAGCAAATTGCTAACCCCTCCCGAAGCCAACAAATACATTTTAAAGCTTCCGCGAGAAGCCAACCCTCTTCCCACATAGCGCCCGTAAACAGTGCGCACACTTTGCCAGATGATTTTGTGCTTCGTCGAGCGAAGAGCCGTGGGGCCGTCAAGCAAGCTAGAGACTAGCAAACTTATCACTCACTAGCCGGCTGCTAATGGCACGGCCGGAATTAGTGCTGCCAAAACAGTGCAGCCAAAGCCGAGGTCATTGAAATGTTTATGAATCTGATGATATGATAAAATCATTTCGCCCAACGGCAAGCACACGTTCTCATCTTTAATTGCTGGCCACCCATTTAGAGACGGTGTTGGATGTTTCTGGTGTGCCACACTTTTCGCTGTTGTGCGACAAAACATTCGAAGTAAATGTTTGGTCGATGAGTATTTTTATTATTTAAGTTTCATTTTCATTACCTTGTTAGGAAGGTTAGGAGAAGTTAGGGTTATGAAGCAGGCCTTGTTAAAAGTCAAAACAGTGTTTTAATTTTATTATTTCAACTATTTTGAAAAACATTAAGACCGAATACCCTTACATTAAAGCATACATTAAAGCAGTACGGACATGGAATATTGAATTCTTGTCTGATTATAAAAACTACTTTCGGTACTAACTGGCATATTGGAACACACTTAAGCTTACAGAACATGATCGGTGCTACGACATGAACTTCAAAAAAATATAATTCGTCGGTTATTCGCACATCAAGATCAATTTCGTCTGATTAGCGTTACCCAAAATGTCTGAAAATACCCCCTATTTCATCCGCCGAGCCACTCAAGCTGTAACGATCAATCTTATGCGACTAATGAAAATATCAAAAAATGTACTTCAAATTACGCAATACATAGCATACAAATAGGATAAAAATATAAAACACGTTTATACGTATTGCGTGCCTTGCGTAGATTAAGCACTACATCTCGAATAAATATTGAAAGTGATTTAAATAAGAAAGAAAACTACGAAAAAGAACGATTTGAAGCTGGCAGATACGGATTAAAAGAACCAGCCACAGCATAATGGGCAAATGCAAGCATAATACGAACAGCGACGCGAAGAAACAGGCAAAAATGTTGATCGATTGGATTCGGTCCCCTTTCCCCACGTCTCCCAGCCCCTCTCCGTTTCGTCCATCATTTTATGATGTCTTCGTCTCACGGTGGGCTCGTTAGCAAACGAAAAAAAAAAAAACGCTCGGCGCAATGGGTAAAGCAAAAAAGAGGAAGCACACACCATTACTTCACGCCTTTCGGGTCGTGTTGCGCATCGCTTCAAGGCGATAGGGGTCACGAGAGCGATTCGTGTTTTTTCTCGTATTTTCGCTTTCCTTCCCCTTTCAATCGGACATCCGAAAGGTCACCTCCCATATACGAACTAGTTAAACCCCGCAGCTATATGCTGCTTTATTAGAAAAGGTTACATTTGAGCAAAGAAAAAACACTTTGAAGATGCGAAAATTATGTGAGGAAAATAACAATAAAATGGGAAAATTGATTGAACAATGATTTTTATCGCAAATATGAGAGAAATTGTGATTAATAAATTTTAAATTATTAAAATTTATGACTGAAAATTAATCTTTTTTTTTCATTTATTGACAATAAGCAATAAATTTTTTTTTGGCTTACTATCGTTAAATATTTCGAAAAAAAATATACCATCAATTTACAATACTCCGAAACGCGTTTAAAAGTTGTGTTTAACCTCTGCACCCTGCAGCGCAAAAATCGTCTGAGCTACATAAAGGTCATGCATCAACAGTATGTTCCCGCCGATTCATAGTACTTATAAGGATCAGTTGCGTTCGACAACTAGCTTCGGGCACATCTGTGGTGAGCAAATCGTAAACCTTTACCGTGCCCCGTTTATTTTTCCATTTTCTTTTTTGTAGCAAAGACTCGGATTTCATAATCGATCCAGTATCAAACAAAACGTCAACAAAAGCGAAACATTCGAGTATTTCGATATGAAGCCACTTTGCTGCAGTACGCGTATTCGAAGACTAGATAATGGGTCAGTTTTCATTCCCTTTTCTCAGGTGCTTTGATTTTGTTGTTGTGGCAACATCTCGCAACCGATCAGTCGATTAAAATGCACCTCTGAGAGGCCACCATAAAGGGGTTAAATTAAAGACCTTGAGTGGGAAAACAACGCACCCAGTGGCGCCGATAGTGGTGGTGGTGGCTACTGTCTGGTCGGATGTTGATTTAGTTCAGTTCGTTCTGGCCCGATTATTGATGCCAAGGCCGACTTCGTCGTCTGCGAACGTGGCTCGGCTGCCCCTGCCGATATGCTGTTGGAACTGATCCGATGAAAAGCCATTTTCAATCGCACCGGGAGGGATGGCGTTACGCCCCGTAATGAGCAGCGAAACGATTCATTGAATATACAATAGCACCAAAAATTGGTGCTGTCATTGTTTCGTCCCGCTGTTGCGCGCTGCGTGATCTATTCAGAGCTTTTTTCTTCATTCACTGCAGTACAACGCTGGTGAATTGTTGTTAATTTGTACAATTAACCTTCACATTAACTGCGGTTTACAAAACAAAAACAGCAAAACGCATGCAAAGTAAAAACAGACACGTTAATTTACGCAATCGATTGCGACCCTTGGCGACCCGCAGCGACGAAAACTTCATAGTGAGCCAAAACTGAAGGCAAAAAACCAATCTCCTTCGCAAAATACACCCAAAACGAAGAAACGAGAGGCGTCGGTGATCTTCACCGGGTTTGCAGGCAGCAGTGATAAACTACAATTTGTGGCCAATTTTATGTTGTCGCTTTGGTGTTGCCGCAGACAAGTGTTGCTGCATATAGAGAGCAAGCGCGCTCAAATAAAAAGAAAAACATACAGACACATTTAAAATTAATTGCACTGTTGGAGCAGAGCATTTATTTGGTCAGCGCCATTGGGTGTGTCTTACCTTCCTCATAATGGTAACAACGCTCTTGTTGCACAACTTAAACCAGCCCAACCACAGAGGCCAAAACCAGACGAGCAGTGCCGGTATGAAACGCACCAGATGTCGATGATTGCACCCACCGGGACCGTTTCTGGGAAGATTCCTCATAAATCCCTTCCTTGGATGCATCATACAGTGTACATTTCACTTTTCTCTTTATGGCTTCGAAGCTGCAACATGAACGAAGCTTATGTGCCTTTTGCCAGGATAGGGAAGAAACACGGCCAAAAGTTTCTCGTACACTCGGATGATGCTGCTTACGTTCGCCGTGTTTCCAGCTATTTCTGGTGCGCAGCATGAGGTGAAAATGAAGATGATCGTAATTGACAACAGAACGTCTAGAGGTGAGCCAGCTGCGATTGAAGGTGTCAAGACTGAGATTGTTGCGCCGGTTCTGAGTAGGTGAAAGTGAAACATGCAAACAAAAAAGGCAAGGGGCGAGGAGAGCGAGCACGCTCTTTTACGGATGGATGTTGGGCCAAATTAAGATGTTGTAGCACTGGTTTGAGAGTACTTCAGATGTTGATTCTGTTTTTTTAGTAACACATCAAATTTAATATAGAATGATGTTTCTTCTTTACATAATTACATCTTTATTGAGATAATCAACCATTCATACGATTAGTTCAAATGTATAAAATATATACTAACTTCAAATACCTGAAAATCCATTTATCCATTCCATTTTATGAAAAACATATATAGCTGTTACAACTGTCATGTGACATTTTTCATCGCAATTTCAACATGTTGTTACTGCTAATGCTAGAATTGTCTCATTTATAAGGGTTTAGTGACATTTTGGAAAATCTGTGTCGATCGCTAAGATCTTTATCGATTGTTAAGTAGCCCAATAATATTGAATAAATATTGGACTAAATAAATATTGAACAATAAATCCTTTCAAAGATTTAATTTAATATTTATTTCATTCAAATGTAACAAGAAAACGAGAGACAAAATATAGAAAAACTAAATATAGAAAAACTAAACTAAATTTTTAGTTGTAGCAAATAATGTAATAAACAAAATTGCTACTATTGATCAAATAAAGATATTCTACTGAACTTTTAAACAATCGCTACTGACCTACATTACACCGTGTCACATTGCACACATTTTCCTCGATTTTCGCAACTGAACGCCAATTCCAACCCAACCCTCTACCTCGTTTGAACCATAGAAGCTGAACAAAACAAAAAAGCATTTCAAACAGCTAACCACTCCATGACGAAACGACAAAACCACGAAAGAGAGTCAAATAATCTACCACCGAAGACAGCTTCACCGGAGCAAAACTAGAAAATAAACAAAAAAACACACACACAACCAAAGCTTTAAAACACGCTGCGCAGTCGGCAGTGCAACTAACCGTCGCACCAAAGATGCAATCATTGGCTAATTTATTCAAACTTTCAGTTTCATCTTCTGCGTAAACCGGCGTACCGCCACCACAGTTACCGGGTAGACTTTGGAGTCGACGGTACCGTCGTACGACGCGGTATTTGAGCTAATCGGCTGAAGAAGATCGGCAAAAAAGTGGGCCAGACTGTGCTAAACGAAGGTGGAAACTTCCACACCGTACAACGATGAGCAAACGCGTTGCGTAACGCAGCGCGATGCTGGAGAGATTATGCTGTTGGGTTTTTTTATGCGCGCTAATCATTTGAAACACCGCGTCGATAAGCAAAAGCAAATTCTTGCTAAGTTGGAAAGTGTGTTGTTTCAAGATTTGATAGATAAATAATTTTTAGTTGTAATTCTGTAGAAAGAATTATGAATTCTGCTAAATTTGATTTCAATTCTGTTGAATAATTATAGATAAACAAAAGCGCTTGCAGCATCAAACATGAAATTCACAAAAAATGGCGACTATACGCTAAAAAGATGTTTTTTTTTGTTTAGACATATTCGTTTTGATAAAAAAAAAATGCATCTTTTGCCCGTTCATTCGCCACAGACACGAAAGCTCTAAAGCTTTGTACCCACCAAGAAACCCTCTAACACTTTCCTAAACATAAACACACACACACACATTCACGCGAGTTCGAGCATAACACAGAGAACGCCTCCCACCGGATCCAACATACCGACCGGCATTCACCTAAACGTTCGGTCTTAAATTATGCAACAGCGTGATTAAATCAGATTAAAATTTAATTACAAACTCATTGCCAGGGCTTTTCTCGGTGGAAACGCTACGCCGCAAGGTTTGGGATGCGCTTGTATGTTTTATGGGCAGTAAGCACCCTCCCACCCTGCCACTCCTTTTCACCGTCGAAGGACACCGTGCTTCACACACATGGTGAAGGATTTTACGAGTAGCTTTTTTTTAGTCCGTAGCATACACGCCATCAACCCCACGCGTCTCTTGTCTTTTCGAGCAAAGTTTGCACCGTTTTGGGTGAATAATAGAAGAGCGCGCTTGTAATTTGCCACCCGTGGCATCGATTTCCGGGGGAGGGTGCTGGCGCAAAACTGTGTGCCTGGGTGCGTGTGTTGAGTGGCACATTTTACAACATATTCGACGGCTGCTACACGACGACGACACGGTGCGGGATTATGTTGAGTGCAAACAAATTAATGCCGAAGCGTGAGACGCGCACTTGTTTAATTTAATTTTTATTCATAATTTTTGCGGCACGACAAAAAGAAGCTACACTTCACGCAGTATGCGGTGATTTTGCCGTACCGAAATGTTAAATAATGAGAATCAGAGAAGTGGTGGGCGAGAGGGGCTCGGTTTGCTGATTGAATGCCAAATTAAATGGGTAAAAATGTTGCAAATTCTCTCTCTGGATGCACAATATAATTTTGTTTACATTTATCACTCCATCTGAGTGGAAACAATGTTGGGTGCGTTAAAATCACAACGCATGTTGAATTGCAAATCAATAATTTAATAAATATTCAAGAGATCTGCCAGATCAAATTACATATCACTTTAATTGCTGCCACTTAGGGACCGGAAATTTTTTATCGCTGCCAACCAGCTGCCACGATACAAGTTAACAACTAAATTACTAACAAGTCGGATTATTTTTGGTTTTTTCGCATGACTTGAACCAAGTTTTACGGACAAAACTCAAAAATAAACCCCACATGGTACAGTCTCGAAGTTGATCGATGCATCGAAGGAAAAAAAAAAACATGCCTAACGAGCGGTCTTTCTGGGTACAAAAATAAAGCCATCCACACAAGCATCACCGACCGACCACCGAAGGAGGAAATTGGTGGAAAACTTTCAATTTCATCCAATCAATCACTCAACTGTGTTTCATTCTGCGGCCTATACCTTTTGCAAGCCGTTCACCCATATTCCCGACGATCTTTCTCATCACGCCCAGCAGCGTTGGGTATGATTTGGAACTCGGAATACATTTTTTATGCCTTTTCCGGTTGCCGATTCAACACTGCCGTTCAACCGTCCCACCCGGCAAATCGCGGCACCATGTGTTTTGAGTTAAAGAAAAAATATATTACCAAAAAAGGGACATGAAACATGAGCTTACATAAACAAAAACCGCATGGAAACCGACCGGCCGACGGTTGGGAGGCAGAAGGGTTGATTAAAAATCAGTTAGTTAACTGAGCGCTTCCCTCCCAAAGGCGCACACAGCAAAAACACATTATCCAATCGATCTTACCTACCCGGAAACGAATGGACCTACGATGGATCCGTCCTGTTTGGATTATAACCGAAAGGTACATTGCGCGATACACGTTTTAGGATTGCCGCTGATAGCCGTTTTGTGTTTGTTGCCAAAATTGGCTGCAAAAACAGCCGCTACTAGATGCTTTCCCGCGTATCCAAACAGGGCGAGGAAAAATGTTTACCCAAGCGCAATCTCGTGAGACCGGGTGAGATGCAGTCCCGAACCGGATGGCGACATTCCATAAAACAGTCTCCCGCCGGAGACACTGAAGGGGAAATTGAGCACCACTCGCAATGAATTTTAATCAATCACTATACGCCAACCTCGTGCTGCTTCCCTGCATGGACGAAGAATTCCAATGGATACCTCCATGCGGGCAGTTTTTGGCAAATTCTGTTTCCGGTTGCCACCCGGCACAGCTCGATCACCACGATCACTTTCCCCTATTTCCGGGCTTCCATAACGGGCGGCCGGGCGACGATATCATGCTCGCACAAGATAGCGATGACGCCGATACCGACGATGGACGGTTTAAGATGGGCCAAAATTTTATATTTATTTTGCTTTGCGCGTCACAGCGGAAGTGGCACGATAAAAGCGGCGTGCGTGCGGTGATTGACAATGCGGCAGCGATTGAATTTTTAACGATGTTGACACCTAATTCAATTATCGGGAAGCATGGGGAAAGGAAAAGCGATGTGTAATAATATTTGCGCATTTTATTTTTACACTGCGAAAATTCACGCACAGGGAAGTGATTAATTTTTTATATCGCATTATTATTGGACACCAGTTTACCTAAGCACATTATAAACGTGAACAACAAAAACTAGACAAAATTTGTTTTACAAATATGGTTTCTATACGGGTTTCGAT
>JXXB01020824.1:0-13385 GCA_000956275.1 Anopheles koliensis | reverse complement strand
TGTCTTGTGGCGTATTTTATTACATCTCATTGTTACACGAGCAATAATCCACCTCTTTAGTTCCATTTACCCACTTAACGCTTTGCTCTAGTTTTGGGAACCCAGATTTAGGTTTGTGAAAAATTCACAGCTCCTTAACATAACCCCATTGCGTGGCGTCAAATGTGTAATGAAGGCTTCATGGTTTTTAACTCAACAAAAAATAACAATACACTCGTCCCGTGCACCCAAGCCGCTTCCCATCGGTTAGTGATGATGGCACTACGTGACGTTGCTCCCGTCGTTAGCTCGTCAAAAAATAATGTGCGAAACAAAACCACCACCAGCAGCGTCGAAGCGGTGCGTTACGTCAGCGAAAATTAAAATCATCCGAAGAAAGGTAACAAAAATCTCTCACCTAATCCAGACCGGGTCCGCCACGATCGAGCGTTCCGAGCGACCGAGAAAGTGAAATTCGGCTGGAACGGTTGTGTGTTCCCAACCGGCAGCTGGGCTGATGCTGTGGGTTTATATTTTGTGCGCCTCGTCGTCTTTATCACACCGGCTTCGAACTATTTCCCACAGCGTAATGAAATAATCGAAAATATGCTGTGAATCCCGGTGGCAGGTAGCATCGCAATCATCAATCGTGCGCTCGCTGAGGTGCGGGCTTTTGGTGGATGGATTGGAGGGTTTTGTGTGTTTGGCTTGGCAGCACAGTCTTGCGCAGCATCCGGTCCGGAGAGAAAAAGATTTATTAATTTTTGGACCGGATAAAAAAAAACATGAGACGTACGGCCAGGTGAACACTTGTACCGGTGACAGCAACGGTCGGTTGGTTTGCTGCTTGGTACGTGTTTGGTGATTTATTGGTTCGGGGGTTTTGCCGTGATTTGATTAATTGTTTCAAAATGGAGTATCAACAAGAGGTGTTTCAATTTTCAAAGTTAATTTATTTCACCACACTTTTTTACTGCGGGAAGTGAAAGTGAAATTGAAATAGTTCCTTCCAAAAGAGCAGTAAGAGTTCTTGTCGCTTTTTGATAGTACAATGGGAAAGGATTTGCCAAATGCCAGCCTTCCCCTCACCCTCATAAATCGTAGATTGCTACCACCTGATTGACTTCACTTCACACTCGCCAACAGAGCCATGAAAAAAATGCAAACAATTGTGTTCATCGTCCGGCACAGTTTGCTTGAAAGATTTCGGATTTGCACCGCCCGAAACGACCCACCCCGTGGTCAAGATCGAACGGCGCTCGGCAAGATCCGCGAACGAGATGCCGCGTACGAGAAGAGAGTGAAAGTTTTCAATTCCCTCCAGTGCCTTTCTTTCTTCGTCTCGTTCGGGGTCCGCGTCTCGTTTCGCCGCGTGCATAATTTTCGTCTGCTGTGTTTAGACCTTCGGTCTTAACGGTGATAATTGGTCTGAAAAGAAAACGAAATCCATGGACTTGGGTTGGGTTTGCAAATGATGGCCTCGTCGGGCCGAGCCGCACTTAGCGGAAGGCACGTTCGGGTGAAGAATAATGGGACCCGTGTGAAGCGCTAAATATTGGCTCAAAGAGTCAATTTTTAAATTGGCATATAGCCGACGGCTGGTAGGCATAAATTTTAATTTTGATGCCAAAATGGAAAAGTGAAATTCAGCGCAAAACCAGAACAATAAAACAAACAGCAAAAACACTGGAACTGGAACGGAAAATCCACCAAGTTGCACGTTGCACCAGCCGCGCTGGAAGGGAAAAAGAAAAATCGTTGTAATAAATTAGAATAACCTCCGCCACCGCCACAACGATGCTGATGCTTTATGGTGCTGGTGGCCTACGTTCCCGCGTTTGTGCGAGCGCTTTATTATTTGCACGTTTGCGTGTGAATTAGTTGCAATGGGGACCAATGGTAATCGGAAATTGGCAATCGACAGGAGATAAAATAGAGCGGGAAAAGGGTGTTTTTTTGCTGCTGCTTTCAAATCAGTGCACAATTTTTCACACAAGCTGAGCGCGATCTATGGATTTGGTTTGTTAGCGTTTGTTCCAGTTTTAAATGACTGTTTTGTTTGTTTGTCAGCGGCAGGAAGGTCGTTAAATAAATTTTCCGTCAAGCGTAGAGAAATGCAAATAAAACAAAAAATAAATGGATCGATTTTTTTGCAATGAAAAAACAAAACCTACAGTGCAATTAAAACTTGTCGGTCGGGATCGAGGTAAACTTTGAGTATAAATTTGATTAACAAATGGACGAAGTTTAGCTGCCACAGGCCAACACATCCCGAGGATTCATCCCACTAGAGCGACTTTTCTGCATGGTTAGAAAAATACTCACCGTGAGCGTTCGCTATCGTTTCTATGATTAATGATAGTCGACAAGAGCGCAGGACGCGACTTGTCGTGAAAGGAAATTGAGAACGCACAGCGAGAAAAAGCTCGCACACTGCACGTTGTGAGTTGTCGCCCTGTTGCCGGTAGAATTAACGCCTCGACGGAGGCCTTGGCGAGGCGGCAAACCGGGAGCAGAAAGTGATTAATAACCAAGAAATTCCAACGAGTAATTACAACGCGAACAACACGGGCCGAACAATAAACCCAAGCCAATCCCATCGCCAAGGGTGCGCCACCGTTTGGAGTGATAGAAAACGTTAACCAACGCGGTTTGACGTTCGATTTATGCGGGGGCTAAATGTTCTCGATCGGTTTGTTCTGTGTCATTGAAGCCGTTCTAGCCGCGGTTTGCTTGAGTGTCTTTTAATGATAGTTTTGACACGTTTGTTTGGATTGATAATTAGTTGGTTGTGAGTAATAAATTAGGTGCGGAATACTTATTAGACGATTCTTATCGATGTTTGTGTAAAGATTGAAAATATCTTTTAAAAATTCTATGTTTTTATCGAAGATATATAGAAGCCTTTCAAAATTGTTAAGGAAATTAGCTCAAATAAAAGTAAAACCTTATGCGCAGCAAACAAGACACGATCTTGTAGAATCAAACCCTATGTAAATTATGCAATTTCCTTCAACCATTTGTTATTCCATTCGTCCGTTTCGGGCAAAAACTTAAAACCTCCAAACACAAACAAATCATGATAATCGATTAAGCCCGAAAATTGCACAGCCGCGTGTGTGTCGTGCGTGATTCGACATTCAAATTACGATCGCTCTAAGCAGACATTTCCGATACGGGAGGAGATAGTTCGCATTAATGTATCCGATCGGCGAACAGGGGAGAGAGTAACTTTGTGGGACCTATGATTTCGGTAACCTTTTCCGGTTGGGTCGGTGAGACGAAATCGATCTGCTCGATCGGTTGGCTGAAGAAATGCTCACACACGTAGACAGCGATCGTGCCAGCTTAGGCGGTAATCATCGTGGAACAAACGACTCTGTGGAGAAATTCAAGTAATCAACCCCGTCCGAAGCTTAGTTGGTTACATAACCGACGCGAACCGATGCGTCGCCGCGCCATGTTTCGACGCCTGCGTTTAGTATGTTGCGGGCGGAGACGATCGCGTACCGTATGACTTCATAATCCTACCGACCGTTCCCTCAATGGTGGTGATAGATACAGCGAGAGCCACAAACGAATTCCCCAATACTGTCCCGGGCCGGGTTGCGTTTCCTGAAAGTGATCAGTTTGGGGTGAAGGAATTTGTAGGGATCACGATTGTTTGCGTTAGAAACTTTGGTTTGATTGCGCTCGTCGCTCACCACGAGTAGAAGGGTAAAAGGGAAGGTGATTTATGTTTGATCATGCTCAAGGGGTAGTTTGTCCGGGTGGTGGAGCCACTCTGCTGCAGGGAAGGTAATTTTGGGTCAATGGGTTTTATTTATTTGGCTTTCTCATGCTTCGACTGTTTATTTATATGTTCATAGAGATGTGATAACACATGAAGCATAGTGACCTGGAAAAACAATACTCCGTATGATTTGTTGCCATCGTTTGGGTGAAGCTGCTTTCGGGGTTGATAAATTGCGGTGTAGTAAGGGATTATAAAACGAAACGATCCGTCTAATGTTGAGGAGTTTTGTCACTCTTTTGTGTCTTTAATTACACAACATTTGTGGATGTTTGAGAATTCATTTAATATTTATAAAACAGAGTTATTTAATTTGAAAATTTTGCCTTTTTCGGAGATTTTCTCATTTTATTTTAAATATATTTGATATTTTAAGCGGTAAAAATGTTTAAATAACAATTTTATGGAATAGTTGTATAGATAGTTTTTATATCTATACAACTATTCCATAAAATCATTCCTCTATCCGTGGCTCGCGTAAACAAAGTTACATACATAACAATTTACCTCGTTTCCCGGTTCAGTGAAATCCGTCCGCTTTACGCTGATTTAGCACATGCCACTTTATTACTGAGGTCCTCCCTTCTCCCCTTCCTGCGGCTATAGAACTGATTAAGGTCGAATGTCACACACATATAAACTTCCTCGTACCCGACGCGATCGTTCCCGGCGCGTACTTGGTGGTGAAATTTCTGCACGTACGCGACCTGACCGAAATTTCGTAACACTGCGCAGGGCCGGTAATGCTCGTTCCACCGTCGCCGTCACCTAATCGGCTCTATTTTTATGGCCCTCGGCGACCGGTCTGGGAAGGACAGGATTCACCACCATCGCACCGTCGCACGCGGAAAGCACCGTTGTGTCGTCGATCGGTTTTAATCGGTCGTCCGTGTGTTTTCTTTCACTGAAGCAAGCGCGTGCGCGTGCGCGCCCGCAAAAGATGCGCAAATCGAACGCGCGAACGATCGTGTATGACGCGGCGAGTCGCGTCGTCGTCACGGTGAGTTGAATGACCAGTCGGGGATGCGCACAAGATGCGCGACGCGGCTCATCGTTACCGGTTTTATTTTCTCTGTTTTTATCATCGCGTTTCGCAGAGGAGCATTTTTTCAGCGTTTCTCGGCGCACTGTGGAAAGTTCGGTGGTCAAAATTTGACCATAAAAGTACCGTTACTTTACGAGATGCAAATGGTGTTTGTTGTTACTTTTTTAGCGGAAAGTTAAGTAAAGAAAAAGGTGAATTTTTAACCATTTGTACACAAACGAAACTTCGTCAAGCTCGCGATCCGTTTCGATAGGAATGTGGATGATCCGATTGAAGCGATGATTTAATTGCGTGTCGGCATAGAAGAGAGACAGAAAAGAAGAGCCATCTGAATGTGATGTTTGGTGTCCGCTTTAATGCGTTCGTCGAACTCACGTCGAAGTTCGTTTACGTTTGCTTTTTGTTTGTTTTACGTAAGCGGAACGTGCTGGAACAAGCGTTTTTGATACTATTTCCTTGATAAGATTAGGAATCAAATGTTGCTATTTGATCATAAATGTGTGCTAAAGAGGGTTTTTAAATCGAAAATATGAAGTACCATGAATTCTGATTTAAACCTTTCACGATCGCGCTCCGATCGAGCGTTGAGTGCGGTTCGTCGCTTGTTGCCATAAGTCACTTAACCTTAACATTGAAACAAAAGCCTCTCCAGTGCACCCGCATGCGGCCTTAAGATCTCATCCGAAAGCCTGAAATATGACGGGCTTCCTTATTGGAGGACAGATGCCAGGCGAGCGCATATGGTGATCTCGGCATGTATCACATGTTTTGCCGCTCACATCAGCAAGCATTACAAGCTCGCCTGGTAATGACTGTTTAATTGTGGTTTTATATGTTCGTGCATGTTCAATGGGCGCTTTTCGATTCGGTATGGTAGCGGCCAAACGGTGTACGGAAATCGTTACAATCGGAAGAGATGTTTCGAAAAGTTGTGTTCTTGTTCTTTGTTCCACACGATCAAATCGTACTTAAAACTTAGTGTTGACTCTTAAAGCTGCTTAAAATCGTTGGCCTTCCAGAAGACAGGGTGTTCGCATGAAAGCAATTGGGAGGTTTGAACATGTTTTACTTTTACTAAATTACTTCTGTTTTTAAAAGCATGATTGATTAGTGTATGAGCATGCATTAAACAGCTATTAACGCTCGGGTAATGAGGTAATTTTCTTGCAACACCGAAACGAATCACAAACAGGATACAATCCGCGGTGATATTACTACCAATTGCTCGTTAAAATCGTGCTGTAGGAGAACCGTTTTGATGTGTAAAAGTCTACCGGTGTAAAAGTCGTTTAATGGGAATATTTTCATCACTTATCCATCCGCACGTCTTGGTCGTAATGGCTAAGCGAAAAATGTTTTTAGAAACTCTTTCGCTATCATTGGCGCTCGGTGCTTCATTAGGCTGGTGCCCGTGCCAGGATTTCGAGCGCTAATTATCCTTGCCAGACGTGAAGCTGCGTCTGCACGGTGCGGTGCATGATTTAACGAGATCGAGCATGAATATTATAACCACGCACGACTCGGACGTGAGATAAATCAATCGCAAAGTACCACCGCGGTGTGAGGGATTAATGAGTTTTGAAGTAATTTCCTTCTCGCAGCGTCATGTAACTTTCCTTTCGCTGCTGAGGGCGCATGTGTGTGAGTAGTGATATTTGTTTATCAAATCAGAAATCGTGCCTTCAGCCCGAAACTATTGCTTTACTGGGCTGAAAAGCAGCTCGAAGGTGGGCTAGCATCGGTTAGATTCGTTAGTGGTTGGGTTCGGGATTCGATGGCAGGTTTGACAAACGTGCAATTGCATTCTGCTGCAATGGTAATTTGATCTCGAGCATATCATTTATCGATAACGAGATGCAGGCTGCAATTTGGTAATTTTGTTTCTCTTTCTACTTCGATGCGTGTATCTGACTCGTGTTATAAATGGTAATACAATGTGGTAATTATTGAGAAAGCTGCTTATTCGTATATTTGGCTACTTACTTGTATAGTTTCTTTAAAAATACTCTCAATTATATTAACATATAGTTTTAAGCTTACTTGAGTAATGTGCAATCGTGCCCAACCCAATGTTAGATTTACATCGCTTGACCAACAATGGATTTTCAAAGCCTGCTGTTCCACGCTTCACGATGGACTGCCGAGATTGTCGAGATGAGAAAACCTACCTAGTTGGATTGGCACAATTGTTTCACAGCTGACGAAAGTGAGCTTTAAATCAAAACAAATAAATAAACCCCATTTGGCACCCTTGCTTGCCTGTCGGAGTAAGAAAGAGTGAAAGAAAGGGAAGAAAAAATCAAAACGAAATAAGACCAGCCGTTCCACTTCACGCGGTTTGAGCTAGAAAATGGACCTCGAACTTTTCCGCGATGGTTAGGTGCTGTTAGAAAAAAAGAAGTAAAAAAACGCTGTTAACTGCAAGTGATCGCAGCGGTTTCGATTTCACGCAATGTTTGTTTCTATTGCTCGAATCAGCAACATATTGTGACCTATTTCAACTGGACCTTAACCTTAGCGGGTTGTGAAAATGTTTCTCGAATTGTGATTGTTTTTACATCAATTCAATTCAGTTTGTTTTCACCGCACACACTGCCATCTAATGTAAACAAATCTTCGTTCCGTGTGTTGCCAAATGCGAAAACCGCGGCACTTACCAATAATTACTTTCCGTGGAAAAAGGGAACGTTCCACCGGCACGCGTTGTTATTTTATTGTCCTGTGCATAAATTAATAACCGATTCGCACACGCACAGGTACACAAACAAACTCGCTTCCCTCTAGCCCGGATTCAGAAAAGGATTTTATTTAAAACGCGATACCGTGAAGCTGGGGCAGGTTCCGAGAGGATGCAACCGGGTTATGACGCGTTTCAATCAATATTGCATCGAAATTATAATAACAGTGTTTGATAATAGTAGTGAATCGGTTGCATCCCGCCGGGAAATACGGAAAACTCAGCGGTGGGTGTGTAGCAATTTTATGATAACACCATCACATAAATACACACACACACGCACAAATTACATTTGCCCGTTAAAGCCCGCGTTGGATTCTGTCGATATTCGATTTCACGATCCGTTGAGCCGCACAATATCGTTGCGTTATCGCGTCCAGGAGTGGGTTTGACGCGTGAGCATACAGCGCAGGATTTCCATAGCAGTATTTTCAATAATTATGGGATTGCTGTTTGAGTGCTCATCAGACAAGTGGTGCTTAAGGTGAATGCACGTTATTTGCAAGGGAATTGATGCATATGTTGTTTGTTAACTGTATATTTTATCATGCAATGAGTATTTATAATGATCTCATTTGTATTTTTGATTTGTTTACAATTTTTAATGGTTTTAATATCTTTAGCTTGATACTATTGTTTCTTAATCTTCACTAAGTAAAGTTTAGTTAGAAGTTTTTATTTGATGATCTAGTGATTGGACTTAATTTTTATAATAAACAAATAAATTTCCATGCTCAAAGGAGCATAAAAAAATACAAACTAGTTTGTACATGATAAAAATAAATTCTTAAAAGAATATTTTTCCCATTAGCTCAAAACAAACGTATTCATAAAGAGTAATATTTCTCGTCATATTTCTGCTTCTTTGATTAATGAGACATTCAGAAGGCACAAGCAAAAAAACACGAGTAAGCCACACGTCCACCATCATTAACAATAGAACGGAGGCGTTCCGCGGATGCAAATTAGACACCGCGATCAGTGCGCAAAGATCTTCAACTCCCGTGCGCTTAGTACACTTTGGCACACATTCATTAAGTCAAAAGCATCGTGAGCCCGTGCACAAATCACCCTCTCATTATGCGGCACCCTCGCTTGATTGTGAAATGAGCGCGCGAGCGCGCGCGGGATGAGCGCAAGATCAAGACGAGGACAACGCTATGTTGCAATTGTCATTGGGGACGGTCGAGTCGGAGAATCGTTCTCTTCGGTTCCTGCTGGGGGATGCTGTGCGCCCAGCTGTGTGTTTAGTGGTGAGCAGAAGGGCTCTTTTCGCTTTGATTGTAACGACTGTAAATTAATTTACGACGCTGGTTGGAACAGCTGGAGTTGACTTCATGGTTTTTCTGTTCACTAAAGTCTCGAACGTGTTAAACAGATTGTCTCCTGGGTTTTGTGTGTAAAGGGAAAGGCTTTGGGTTGGTTTCGAGAGGCAGCGAGCGAGTGAGTCATAAGGCACGCGTCTGCTGTCCGTGCCTTTAAAAAAAGAGACCAACTGCAGCTTGCAGTTTGTGGACAACTGGAACGGCGGCTGGATCTAGGCAAAATCGAGTTACGGGTCAAACGCTGGCCTTTATTTAACACGCCCAAGGAGACGTTTACCGACCAAAGGTGGATCTAATTTATGACCCTGGAAGTGGAATTTCTGGGCGACATGTTTTGCCGTTCGGGGGTGTTGGTGTTGGTGAGGTCAATTAGATCGAATCAGCTGACACTGTGATTCATCGAATGGAAGGGTGAGCTTAGAAATTGAATCAAACTGGCCACAATATGTCGAAACAATTTGAAAGGGATATTTGGCAACAGAAAAGAAACACTTGCCAATTTACTACACGTTTGCTCGAAAGACTTTCACGTCGTGTTCCAATTGGGAGCCGTCTCAATCCGTTCCTTTTGTGGGCGAAGGTCAAGCAATTGCCCGCAAAGAGCGTCTCTTTTGTTTTGTTAACACATAAGTAGGTGGTAAACCCTTCACCATGTTTAGGCATTTTCGGGGTTTGTGCTTCGAAAGTGCTCGAAAAGTGCTCGAACCGTTGGAGGCTACTTGGATGATTGTTTAACATATCAATGGAGCGCTTTCGGGTGGAAGGTTTTTCATGACGTTTCTTTTGTTTTGGTTATGAGTAGCATCTGAAGAGAATTGAGCTGAAATGTGTGAGAAAAGCACACACAATCGGAATAATAATACACACACACGCCATGCTTTGCTCAACCAATCTAATAATCGTGCATTAATCATTGCTCCAATAATGCCGTTCTGGCTCGTAATTCTTGGCACGCTCGCGTTATTACGCGTCGTGATGAAAGGTCGCCCCGTTCCAATCGAAGCACCCGCGATTGGAAAGTGCGGAAGCCTGACGCTGCCCGACGCCCGGGCGAGGGCGTAAGAAACCCTTCGAACTGTATCGAAACCCGCGCCGAAGCGTGACTTGTGGCGTGCAACAGAGAAACCCGTATGCGCCTTAGCAATTACTTCACAATTCCAAATCGGCCGGTCGGTCGGTATGGCCGGTGGCACATTCTTTACAAATTAGAGACACCGAGCAGTCAACTGCAGTCGCGCCGGGCACAGCCGGTGACCATCGTTGCAGAACCGCGTCAATCTCCGGCATCGGCGGAGAAGGTGTATTTATGGTGTCTAGCGGGGGGGAGGGGGCGCGCAACGCAATACCGAACCGCCCGAAAATCCGACCCAACCGCTCGGCGATGACGGAAGCAGCTAATTGTAAATCGCGGTGCCACGATTCGTAATCCAAAAACGGTCCGTCAGCCCGGAACGGAATCGATGTGTGTCGGTTGTGTCGGGCGTAGAATCGAAAACTTAGACTTGCGCTTCCGTCGGCGGTGGAGTCCGTAAGTCCGCAGGGCAAAAATCGCATGGAGATGGAGGAATCGTATTATTTAATTAGGACACCACATGGACGCAAACACAGCGCGCGTTTCAGGAAGTTGGCTGCCGGTCGGTTTGTTGGTGGTTATTAAAAATTAAAAACTGTAAAACAGTAAATTCCTACCGACACCTGCGGTGAGGAGGGTAATCAATTTGATTTATTGGTTCAGTTGACCGGATTCAACGTTCGATTGGAAAAACGAATCAGTTGATCGTATTTGCACGGGAGCCGTGTTTGAACTTCGGCCTGTTTGGGTGTTTCCGTAAATGGAAAGGAAGGTGAAGGCTGAGGTCGATTCTTTTCAAACTAATTTTATTGCCAGATGCCTATCGAGTTCGTACTTTTGGGTGTATTTTTATGGTGGAGCTATAAACAAACACAGTATATGGTTTTTAATTGTTTGGATAGAACAAATAGGCATTATTTTGGAAGGGTGTATTAGTTTCCCCGAATCCAGAACCCAATCTTCCATCATGTTCTCAACGTTCCATTCTTCATTAAAATCACCAGCATTAATCATCCTCTCAACTTGTTTTGGACCGAACATTAATTATTCACCATGGATTAGCACAAACCCTGCACAGGTGTTAGGAAATACGGACAAGATACGCATTTTTACGTTCACCCGATTCCGGTGTCGTTGGTAAACACATCACAAACCCATCTTTTATCGCAAACGGTGTCATTTACAAGCGTATCTCACTCTTTATCACCGAGGTCACGAGCTGTGTGCAAGACACCGGAGAGGAGGAGGTGGGTGTCACAATCCTATAAGCTTTATCGAGCGCACACCCAACCGGGCATGAATTATTAATGATTGCATCAAATGCACCTGGATTCGTTTTCCTTCACTTGAGACATTCTTTTGGTTGTGACAGAAAATCACCGGCTAGTGGCGTGTCTTTCCCTTCAATCAGTGATGCACCATTCTTTGAAGATGCTTTTCAAGATGAAGTACACCATCGCCGCTGACATTTTCTATCTCTTGAACGCGAGAAAAACAATTCTTCAAGCGCTGGTTTTGTGTGGTATTCAAATTACAAATCACTCCACCTTCAAACGGCGTGTCAGAAGCTCAGCAAACCTCTTGACATTCCACGGTGCGCTCAGCGGGTGCTGAGAGAAAGAGAGCGTTGAAAAAAGCTTCACTTCACCAGCTCAAGAACGAACCGGTAAAATGAATTATGCACCGAAACGCTGCAGCACGAAATGGTGCAGTGGTGCGCTCTGGTGGTGGTGCGAGTGTTACATAAATGGTGTACATTCTCACCTTTGTCTAGCGGGTGACAGCGTGTTTGCGCTTGCCATTTTCATGAACTTGCCTGCCTGGGACCCGAAAAAAGCCGAGCAGTATTCCGCCGGAAGGTTGTGTAGGGTGTGTGTACTTTTAGGATTTGATAATAGGGTGGTGTTACCGAAAAGAACCCCGAAAGGTTAACGATATAAATCATGTTGTTCATTGTCTCCCAGTAGGCGCTGCTGGTTTGATGAGGATGAGGTGAGAATGTGAGTTGTGTGCTTTTCTCACCTCACTGCCCGGGCACTTCAATCGATCGGCATGGTGGGTTTATGTAAAATAAATCACCACACCCTCGTTCAAATCATCAAATTGCACGGTTTCGCGCCTGCAGCTTGTTTCTTTCCGATTTGCATTCCAAAAATGCGGTCATGTGCGCGTCCAACCAGGCGAAATTCTTAAAACAATCGGTTTAAACTTCACCGGGAGGCGGTGGCGCCACGGCAACGGCAGCGATTACGGCAACACGCTAATTGTTGTGGGCAGTGAGCCGTTGCTAACCCCTGCCCCACAAACCCCACACGCTCGATGGGAGCCCGGTGGAAGCCAGTTGCATTCCGTGGTTGGTGAAATTGCATCACTATCGTTCGCTTCGCTTGTTGCGGTTTCGCTTGGTTTCTGTGGGTTTTTGTTATTAAATTTTGTGCTTCGTGGAGCAGGTTGGGGCTTAGAGGAAGCAGTGAAAAGGGATTGAGTTAAAATGTAATTAGTATCTGAAGGAGGAAATGAACTTTCGAATAATGCTACCAAACAAGTTTCATAAAGTCCCAAAACTAAGAGTAAGACATAAAAATGACACTTGCTAATTCAATGTCACGCTCACGCCGGTCTGCCTGTCACCACAAGCACACCCAGCAAACGCGCGGTTGACAAATTTTCGTCCCCATCCGCAGCGCTAGTTTCCATGGGAAAAATGTGGCGACACTGTTTGCCACATTGTTGCCACGCCGAAACCGTGTATCTTCCCACAAAACACGAGCTTTAAGTAATAGTAAGCGTGAGGGAACAAACCAAACGACGGGCATGAGATGTCCAGGGTAGGAACTCACCATCTGCTTGGTCAAATGCAGTCATCACCGTCGCTGTCGGGGGTGGTAATTAATTTCCTCACCCAAGTGCAATATGGCGGACGGGATGAGCACTCCTGGGCATCCGCATCAGCATTAAGACCACCGTCAGATAGTTTCCTTTGTTATCCGGAGCTGTCTTGGAGTGTGTGGGTGTGTGTTTTGGATTTTTCTCTTCGCGCCCGATTTCATTATCACAACTCATTAATCTTAATTTCATTGTTTTTTTTTCTTGCTGAGCTGACCGGAGACAATGGGTGGTTGCTGTTGGATGATTTCAAGAGTGTCCACACCGGACCGAAAACGATCACTAGAAGTCACATCATCCGGCTACTGTGCGGCACCGGGGCGTATTATCTCGTTCGGAAGATTGAGACGACCGCGGCTGTGTCCGGGTGTTTCGAGTGACGAATGAACCAGTGAAGATTGAAAGGATTTCTAGCTAATCCAGCATTGTTCGAATGAGTTTTTTTTTGTGGTTTTATTTTTGCCGGGTTCCCACCCACCACCGGCGAAGATGACGCTTTTGCGTGTGAGCATTCGGATGATGAGGCAGTTTCCGAGACCATGTTTGGG
>JXXB01020814.1:0-19202 GCA_000956275.1 Anopheles koliensis | reverse complement strand
TAGTTAATACTCGTAAGAGAGTCTCTTTTTATCACTCAGCATCGATCGCTGCTGAGAGTGAGAGAAAGATAGAAATTGCATCAGATCAGTCCTCAGATCGATTGCTTCCACATTTTATTGCATCCTTTGGGAAGCGTTCTTGCAGTGCCCGTTCGTAGAAGAATTTGAATTCCGCCATGGCTGCGCGAAGTGTATTCGAGTACAAATAATTCGCTACATGTCATCATTTCCACAAACAGATCATGATCGTACCAGTGCTGCAAAGTTTCGGGCTCATCTTCCGCGACACGTTCCGCGAGATTAACATCTCCGCCACGCAAGCGTCAATCATCATCAACCTGGCATCGGCCGTCGGGATGGCGCTGGGACTGTTCAACGGACCGCTGCTGCGAAGGTACGGCTTCCGGAAGCTGGCGGTGGCGGGCGGATTTCTGTTTTCCGCCGGGCTGATGCTAACGTCCTCTGCGGTGCATTTCGCTCATTTCATCGTTACCTACAGTATTATTTCATGTGCGTTTCGGCAAACCAATCGCGTGGTGTGACGTTAACCATGGCGGCTGTACTCAAGCGAAACCTTTTCTTCTTGTTCGTACTTGTTGCAGCACTAGGGATGGGATTCTGCAATTCGTCCTTTTCGCTAGCGCTCAACACGTACTTTGTCGTGCGTCGTAATAAAGCGGCCGGCATTGCGATGACCATCACCGGGCTGGGCCCGATTCTGTTACCTCAGATCGTTTCGCTTCTACTCAGTCTGTACGGGGCACGCTATTGTCTGCTGATCATAGGAGCCCTCGCTACGCACATCATTGCCGGAGGTTTGCTTCTACAGCCAGTCAAATGGCACGCACTGCCGGTGCCAGCTGCCCCGCTCGTTCCGCTGGCGCTGGATGCTTCCTCTTCGTTGCTCGGTCCACCGTGCCCTGTGGAGGTAAAAATACAGCCCGAATCGGGACACCACGAAAAGGCCGAGCAGCCAGAGCAGCCAGAGGAGGAGGAAGAAGAATTGCTGGAGAAGCGCAGCTTCATCGATCACGATGTCGATGCGCAAAGTATCTACGGCTTCGAGCTTACCTCGCAGATGCGCCATCGCGAATCGTTCTCCGTTCAACCACCCGGTGGCGGGACGGCCATGCATGTGATGCAGCGGACGAAAAGTGAAGGTAAGGCAACACCGCGAATAACCGCTTTCGAGAGGCAAACAACTCAGCTGCCGTCAATGTAGTTCTTGCTCCCGCACAGCGATGCCAGTCGGAAACGCGTTCACTCCGGGTGGAATCAACGACAGGAGGCGGTCAATCATCTGCTTCCCCCCTGCGGTGGTTTCAGTCCGGCTCGGCGGAAAGTGTGCATCTCGGGAGTTCTTTGACCATGTGGGATGAACGTAGCTCGACGGTGACGCTGGCCGAGGATCAATCGAGACGCCCGTCTCAGTGGCGCTTCTCCAGTTGCGCCAACGTTCGCTTTTCGCCATTGCAGAAGCGTTGGTTTGAAGCCGCCGGTTCGACCGACACGATCAATCTCGGCAGCTCGATGAAGATCTTCGACGAGCGGTATGTTGGACCGCGACGTGGATCACTCGGTAGCAGCGCGGGAGTGGGAAGTGGTGGTGGTGGTGGAGCGTTAAAGCTACCAGCCTTAAGCGAAAACCAGGGTCTCACCGATGAAACGTCACATCTGCCGTCGATTGTGCGGCAGCTCGAAAATGCCAAAGCTATCCCGGGGGCCACGGTGCCAAATGCGGGTAACGACGACAACCTGTCGTCGGAAGGATTCGTTGCCAAAGTGGTTCGACTGTTCGATCTTACGTTGCTGCGGGACAAGGTGTACGTGAACATGATGCTGGGCATGTCGATCGCGGTGTTTGCGGAAATTAACTTTTCCTTGCTAACACCGTTCATCCTCGGCGATCTGGGATACGGGACGGAGCAGATTGCATCGATCATGTCGACGCTGGCGTTGGCTGATTTGATGTTTCGCTTCATCAGTCCGTTTGTGGGCGATTTTCTGAAGCTTAGTCCACGCGTCATGTACATGATCGCACTGTCGATGCTGATCGTGACGCGGTTCAGCATACTGCTGGCACGTTCGTATGACGAGATGGTGCTGGTCGCGTTCGGGCTCGGTGTGGCGAAGGGCGTCCGGTCCGTGTACATGAGCCTGGTCATACCGAGCTACATACCACTGAAGCGGTTACCGTCCGCTTCCAGCATACAGATGACGACCAACGGGATAGTGCTGATGACGATCGGACCGTGCGTTGGGCTGCTGCGTGACTGGACGGGCAGCTACTCGAAGAGTATTATTCTCATCAATGCATTCACGATCGTGACGCTCGTCATGTGGAGCGTGGAGCTGATATACGTGCATCATTGGCAAAAGCGCGCAAAAAAGCCACCCACACCGGCCGCCTCTACGACGATCGTTTCCTGATACCGACGGGTAGCAATAAAAGTCGAGCAAGTTTTTAAAAATTACAGTCTTTAATATGTTTTCCTAACATTTCCTGTTCGCTTCGACTCTCGAACGGCGATGATTCACGTGTACATTTACGTTTTCTTTTCGGCAACAAAAATAATTTACAGCGACAGGAGTAGTTCTTCTCCACGTTACCTACACATCGCATCGAAATCTTACGTTTCGTTTGAAATATTCACACACCCTTGCGGACGTCTGGATCCGACGCGCATTTGGATTCGGAGCATTCGTGACAAAATGGCAAATTAAATTAAACTTTAGCTACTATCTAGGTTTGGTTGAGTGAGTGCGCTCTGACCGAGGACGATCGTGTTACCGCTACCTAATATCCAGCGTTCCAAAGCAACAAATTCTTCCTCACAAGCAGCCCTCTTGGTCAGCTGCTCAACCAAGGTTCAAGAAATGCGTCACTTGCGTAGCTTCTCCATGCAACAGCCGAATAACAAAACAACCTCCCGTACAGCAGCGGGCATCGGCTCGAGTTCGAGCAATATTTTGGGGTACGTGTATATCTATACTAGAATTCGGTTACACCTTCATCGCACGATTTAAAAGATACCATCATCATGCCTTTTCACCTCGTGCGAATGCATAAGAATTGTTAAGAAAAGAAGAAAAAGTAGAACACTACATACCCACAACAGCCATATTCGAAATACCTACATTTTGTACCCTATCGTACGTTTACGTAGCACGGGTTTGTTTGTTTTCACAACGTTCTTCAAGCTGCCATCGAGCTATTTTTATGCGCTATCGTTTAAACAAAATCACTGTACAAAAATTGGGGACCTTTTACGTCCTCGTTTCACCGCATCGTAACCGTATCGTTGTATTATTATTTGTCAGACCACCACAACTTTCATCCTCTCGGCGTATCTCGTATCAATCGATTACTCTACTGCTATTATTGTTTATGTCTGAGTTGCTGCTGTAACTGGTTCGCTCGTTTGCGTTTTTTGCCTGAGTGTGAGGCTTTAAATACAAAATAAAATATTCACCCACGCATAGCCGCCTTCTTCGTAGCTGTCATCAGCGGAATAGTTATTGGACATAAAATAAAATATTACGTTTTGCGACGGTGGAACGAGCGGCAGAGAGACATTGTGGAGGTGCTAATTGCTCGTTTTTTTCCCCGAGCCCCCGCTATGGGTTTCTTGACTTAGCAAACCTACCGTACTTAACTTGGAACGTTACATACAAAACCATTTCATTAAAGCTCATGTGATGCGCGGTTTTCGTTAGTGTATATGTGTGTGTGTGTTTCGTGAGAGTTGCCTAGTTTTTTACGCGTAACTCATTTAAGATCACGCGTGCGCTTAGTAGCTGGGGCGACGGTTCGTTCTAGTAGACGTGACGGGCACGTTTAAAACCGTCGCTTCCGCGCCCGCTACTATTTCGTCTTACATCATAACAAATCGGCCGCGATCGTGTCTTCCTGGGGGTGCTGCAGCAGACCCTTCTTTTCTTCCGGTGCCGTTGAGTTGGTGTTGAGCAGAGGATGCGCACTGTTGCCAGCGATCGTTGACGAATCGCTGTGTACGTTTACGCTTCCAGCGTACATCTGCTCGTAGACCGGATTTCCAAAGTGCACCTGTGTGAGGAGAAGTACTTTCAATTAACGCAAGGACTCGAGTATTGTAAGATGATTGTCTGCTACCTTATCATCTTCGTGCACAAATGCAGGGCCTTCGTCCGCATCGCCGAGATACATAGGGTTCGTGATTTCCACGTTATCCGTCAAGCGAGCGTGCAGGAACGGCTGACCCGTGCGTCTTCTTCTGTGACAAAATCGAAAAGAAAAAGCAAAGCAACGAACAAACGATGCAGAGTTAATGATTCGTTTTGTTTCGATCGACCGCCGGACGCAAAGTTCGTACTTTAGACCGTAGAAGGTTCCACCGAGCCCGGCGATTATGATGAGTATCACAAAGATCACGATCACCAGCACCGAGAGTGTGAAGTTGGACCCGTTGGCATTCATGCGCTCCACCTCGTCCAGTGAAATTTCCTGGAGGCACGTGCTTATGGTGTTAAAGTCACAGGTACATTCGTTAATTGAGCTGCCTTCGATACAGGTACCGCAGTCACCGAAGCAAAGCGGTGGTCGATTGCATTGCTGGCCTATCCATTCGCCGATGCACACACAAGATGGGATATAGGTGACATTGGACGATAGATCCAAACGGCAAATACCATTGTTGTGGCAGAAATTGTTGCACGGATTGAGGTATGTGACGTAGTGCTCGCAATGCTCACCCGTGTACTGCATCGTGCAGTTACAGATCGGGGAGCCACGCACCTCCAAACAGTGTCCACCATTGTTGCAGCTGAACGATGCACAGGAGCTGGTTGGCGGGCGCGGTGATGGTTCCACCGTAGAGGGTCGTAATGGACAGTCTGTAAATGAAATGAACAATATCAATTAGCACTCGATACCCGACAAATTTACACGTCACGCTCCCGTAGCTATACTTACAGCTCGGGCGTGTTCCTTCGGGCAGTTCGCATAGATCATGCTCACAAAATTGGCCTTCGTATCCCTGGCGACACTTGCAGTACGGTCTCTCACCTGGCATGCAGTCGCCACCGTTGCGACACAAATCCGGACAGTCACGCAACTGACACCGATCGCCGTACGCATTTTCTGGGCAGCTACATTTCGGTGAACCCCGCTCGATTGTACAAACGCCACCATTCTGACAGAACGCACTGCACAGGTTCGTTTCACAGCTGTGCCCGGCAAAGCCTTCCGCACACTGGCACTGGCTACGATCGGTTGCCGTCTTCCGGCAGACGCCACCATTTTCGCAGCGCAGATTCGAACAATGTTCGCACTGGTCACCCGTGTAACCGACCGGACAGGTGCAGCTAAGCGCACCACCATCACGCTGCATGATCGTACAGTTGCCACCGTTGTGGCAGTACCGTTGACATTTGTTCATCGAGATGTCACAGCGTTTGCCCGTCCACTGCGGCAGGCAGGTGCATTTCGGTTCGTTGTCAACAATCTCACAAAAGCCCTTGTTCTTGCAGTAACCCGAACAGATGTAGTGATCACAGTATTTGCCATCGAAGCTTGCCGAACATTGGCACTTTGGCTGACCGTCCGTGTCAATGACGCAGGTGCCGTATTTGCAATGCAGCTTACATTCCGGCGTTTGGGCTGTGGCTTCGAGACATTCGCGACATTCACCGTGCTCGTCGTAGACAGCCCGGGGACGTTCGTCCGGACAGACGCAGCTACGTCGTAGTCGATGTTGGGTCGAGAGCAAACAAATGGTAGAATTATGACACGGGTGCATGATACAAGGATTCGGTACTGGAAAGAAAAATGGTCAGAGAGGTCAGTCAAATCGGGGCCCGGATTCTGATTGTTGGCCTTACTCACCAGTACGATCGTGTTTAAGGGGATGAATGAAGTGAACATCGGACGATCGGAAACCACCGATTCCACCAGCAACGGATGCTTCCTCGTTCATGTACGTCCCATTGTCCCGACCGTACTTGTTCAGCTTTAGAATGTTCTGGTTGTACAGTATCACGTACACGCTGTCTTCGAACACGTCCAGCAGCTTCGGTTTAGAGTAATCGTGCAGTTCGGCGATGACATGCCGATCGCCACCGGTCAACAGAAGGCACGTTTCGATCGTCGATTTCCTATAGTCCGCCCAGTACAGTCGCTTCGTTGTCGTATCGATCGCTAATCCCGACGCCCACTCCACGTTCGTGTGGACCAGCTTCTGCTTCGCGTGACCATCCATTCCCGAACTGATGATGGTTTCCAGTATCGACCAAACCATCACGCCACTCACCGGCTCAACGACAATATCGATTGGATGCTTCCCCGTCGCCGTCAGCGTCGTATGGTTCGTTCCGTTGAAGCTCATGACGAAGATGTTACTACGCTTCTTATTGATCACGTACAGTCGCTCCGTCAACCAATCGCAAGCGATGGCGATCGGTACGATGTCGTCGTCCTTCAGCACCACCGACGAGTGTTTCCCGTCGAGCGTCTTAATACGATCGTAAGATGGCGGTGCGGGCGCCGGATGCACCTCGCGACGGGTGATTTTCGAGTTTTTCTTCTCCACCGGCGCCTCTTGGGCGTACTCGCCGTCCTTGACCGTTGTGTCCATCAGTATTTTATTGATGCTCGTGTCGTAGCTGTCAATCCAGAAGAGCGTAATGTTGTGGCGTGTGATTGCAAAATCAAATCGATCAATTTTTAACGATGCCGTTTGCAGATATCCCATTCGCGGCGTATCCACGTACAAACTCCGGAAGTCCGACTCAGACGCCACCAGCAGTATGCCTGGTTCATCGACTGCCACACACGTCGCATTACGACCCTGACCACCTTTCGTGTATCCTTCCGCACACCGGCACGTGTAGTGGCCCTTCTTTTCCACGCAAATCTGGCTGCACGCACCGAATCCGCAGCCGGTTTTGATGCATCCAACCTCGTCCGACTCGTCCAGACAGTGAGGCGTTTGATCGCAGCGAAGCGCTATGTCGATACACTTCGAGTCGCTGCTGCAGCGGAACGAGTTCGGTGGACATTTCTGGCAGAGTGCACTCTTCTCGTCACTGTTGTCCCCGCAATCGTCCTTGTTGTCGCACAGCAAGCTCTTCCGTATGCAGTTACGATTGGCGCAACGGTAGGCGCGTTTGTGACAGCCGTGCTCCTTGCAGTACTCTCCCATTTCATCCGAGTTGTCCAGACAATCGTCGATGCCGTCGCACACCCAGCTGCTCAGTATGCACTTCCCATTGTTGCAGCGATACTCGCCCTCCTGACACTCGCAGTCTTCTTCATCCGATTCGTCTATGCAGTCGTTATCACCATCGCATTTGAATTTGCTGAAGACAAAAAAAAGAAAGAAAGATCAAACGTTAGAATGATTCCAATCCAAGGGCTAGGCATAAAACACTTACTTGCTGATGCACGCCGGATGGTTCTTGCACTTGAACTGATCGGCACCGCAGGTTACGTTGCAGTTCTCCTCATCGCTATGATCCGCACAGTTGAACTCGTTGTCGCAGCGTCGAATGCCCCGGATGCAATGTCCATCGTTGCACCGGAACTCCGACTCGGAGCAGTTGCGCAGCTCGCAGTTCATCTCGTCCGAATCGTCGCCACAATCGTTCTCGGAATCGCAGCGCCATCGTCCCGGTATGCATTTGGAATTGTTGCACCGGAAGCTGGACGCTTCGCACGTGATCGCCTCCGGTTTCTGGCAGTTTTCCGTTTCGTCTTCGCCATTTGCGCAATCCTTTTCGTCGTCGCAGATCCAGGACTGCGGGATGCAGCGACCCTCGCGGCATCGAAACTCGTGCTCCGGACACGTGGTCGTCGGACCGCACACCTGCTCATCCGAGCCATCGCGACAGTCGGGCACGTTATCGCAAACCCACGTACGATCGATACACTTGCCACCGCTTGCGCACCGGAACTGGGTGGCGGTACAATTTTTCGGCTCGCAGTCACGCTCGTCCTCACCGTTCGGACAGTTGACTTCCTCGTCGCAGCGACGGGCTCCTTCGATGCAGAATCCACTGGTATTTTTCGCCGCCGATGGACCGCACTTGAAGTGCGAACTGAAGCACTCGAACGTATCGCAATCACGCTCGTCCGACAAATCGCCACACTGGTCGATACCGTCACAGATCTGGCTCGGATTAATACACTGACGGTTGAGGCACTGGAACTGGCCAGCGTCGCAGCTAAACGTGGGGCAGTTCGCTGGTTCGTCGCTTCCATCGCCACAGTCGTCCTGCTGGTCACAGCGCCAGTAGAACGGGATGCACTTAAACGTGTCCCGGCACTGGAAGTGGGCGGCGGAGCAGTTCGCTTCGCAGCTCTTCCCATCCGCGGCCAGAACAAAGTTATCCGGACAAAGGCACCGATAGCCAGCCGGATCGGGCGAAAGCACGCACAACGTTTGACACCCGGCCGTGTCACACGGGTTGACGGCGGGTTGCACTTGCCTCATGGGATGATACACACGTATGTCCATCGGCCGGTGGATGGTAGTGATAAGCGTGCCACAGGAATCGCCCCGGAATTTATGACAATACTCGATCGTTTTCGAATCCAAATCGGACCAGTAGATGCGATCTTCCCACACGGCTATGGCGAACACGTGGTGCAGATTTAGGAGCGGGTGGCGAGATTTTGCCAGCAACACTCGCACATTCTGCCCGTCCAGATCGCTCATCGCGATGTAGTCTTCCCGCGCATCGCCCCAGAACAGGTGGTTTGTTTCGAAGCTGATCGTGAGTGCGTTGGGCCAGCCAAGCTGATCTTTGATCAGGATCGTTTGATTACTGCCATCCATCCCTGCTCGACCGATGTGCGGCAGGTCGCCCCAGTCAGACCAGTACATGTTACGCCGATAGGGATCGAGCGCAATGGCACGAGGTTTTTGTAGCTCCTTGCTTAGCAGCTCCCGCCGATATCGCCCGTCCAGCTTCGACATTTCGATAGTGTCGAGACCCTTATCGCACCAGTACAAATTCCGGCCCACCCAATCGACCGCCAAACCTTCGGGATTTTTCAGATTCGTTCTATGCAGCACCTCGATCGTACGATTCGTCTTGCCACCGCCGGTCGGCCGATCGCACATTCGCTTGATCGTAGTCACCGTACGAGTCACGTCCGACCAGTAGTAGCACCGTTCCAGCCAGTCAAAATCAAGCGTAATCGCATTGGTGAGATTGTGGGCCAAGATCGTTATCCCGCCAGCCAAATCCACTTCACGCAAATAGTACCGATTGGAGAAGATGAGTTTGGGCGGTGCAATCTCATCCCCGTCCGCACGGCAAGTATCATTGTCACGGAGTACGAATCCTGGCAGGCACGAGCAGTGATACGAACCATGCGAATTGACGCACGTTTGGGTGCAAGGTCGCGGCTGCTGTTCCGTACACTCGTCCACATCCACGCACAGGTGCTTATTGTTGACGTTCACCCGGTACCCGGCACGGCACACACACTCATAGCCTACGGGACGATCCTCGCACTCGTGGGCGCACAGATCCGGAATCATTTCGCACTCGTTCACCTTGCACGACTTCTCGTCACTCCAGTCACCACAATCGTTCGCACCGTCGCAGAGCATGTTACTCGTGATGCAAGCACCACTCTCACAGCGGAACAAATCCGGCCCGGCACAGATAAGTGTCGTGTTGCGACACAGCCGTATGTCCTCATCCGAACCATCCTCGCAATCGTCGTTCACATTGCACGTGAGATTGCGCTCGATGCACTTACCGTTGGTGCATCGGAACCGATCCGGTTCGCCGCACAGTATATCGTCCATACCGGCGGCCGTCTTGTCATCGTCGTACCCGTCGTCGGCTTCCTTGCAGTACAGCGGCTCATCGGAACCATCCACGCAGTCCTGCTCACCGTCGCACACGTGCAGCAGACTGATGCACTCGCCATTCTTGCACGTGAACGACGTCCTATCGCACTCGTTGAGCATTACCTCATCACAGCCCATCTCGTCGTCCTGTGTCGCACCGCAATCAACGTCACCGTCACACACCCACTTCTGTGGGATGCACCGGTTGGTCGTGGGACACTGGAACTCCGTCTCGCGGCAGTCACGTCGCGAGCAGTGCTCTCCCTCGTCAGATCCATCGGCACAATCCGGATGCCCATCGCATTGCCAGCTGTTCGAGATACACTCCGATGTATTGGTGCACTTAAACTGGTTCGGTTTGCAGTGCTTCACGCATCCCATCTCGTCCGAACTCAGCCCGCCCTCGGTCGCATCCGTACAATCGTCCTCATCGTCGCACCGCCACGACTGCGGTATGCAGCGACCATTGGCGCACAGGAACTTATCCTCCGGGCAGGTCGGTACAGCCGTCGGACAGTTCTGCTCGTCCGAACCATCCCAGCAATCGTTCTCACCGTCACAGCGCCAGCTCGGCATGTAGCAGGCGGTTGTGTTTTCGCACTTCACAAAGCCGGCAACACAGTTACGCATCACCGGACACCCGATCTCGTCCGACACGTCCTTGCAGTCGGGTTCGTAGTCGCAGCGCATCGACTTCACGATACACTGCCCATTCGCACACCGGAAGTGCGTCGCATTGTTGCAGCTGCATCCAAGCTCGTCGCTGCCATCGCCACAATTCTGAATATAGTTACACTGTTGGCTTTGCGGTATGCAGCGTGCATTGTTGCAGCGGAAAAATCCGCTCGGACACGGGCGAGCGGCACAGTACGTCGTCAGCTCATCGGAACCATCTGGGCAGTGTTTGATTGAATCGCACGTAAGATGAAACGGTATGCAGTTGCCATTGGTGCAGGTGAATTGGGACGCAGTGCAGTTGCTAACCGACCGGGCAATACACCGCTGCCCATCGGACGCCAACACGCCCTGCGTACAGTGACACTCCACCTTCCCATACGCATCGAGCGTACATATGTCCTCACACAGCCCGTTCAGGATGTTGCACGGGTTGGCGACGCACTCTTTGTCCAGCTGCTGCACTGCCACGATGCCCATAGGCTGTACAATATCGCGTCGCAGCAAGACGGCATCACTGCCGGAGTACTTGTTCGCTCGGATGACCGCGTGCACGGTAAGATCGGTCCAAAACAACAGATCACCAAACACTGCCAACGCAAACGGATGCTTGGGAGTCGAGTGTGCCAGCACCACCCGGTGCTTTCCATCGTAGTCGGTGCGTTCGATCTTATCAAGCACTGCGTCGGCCCAGTAGAGTTTGTGTGCCTGATAGTCCAGTGTGAGCGCGTTCGGCATCTGAATGTCGGTCGTGATGATACTTTCCATCCCGTATCCCGATGGATAAGCACGCTGAATGGACGGTGCATGCGGATTCCAGTTCGTCCAGTACACCATTGCCAGACAGGGTTCGACAGCGATTCCGCGCGGTTTGTCTGTGGCGCGTAGCCTAATCACGTCCTGTACCAGTGCCGCGTTAGCAACCGGGTCGGAGAGCGATGCATTGTTGAGATTTAGTGATCGAATCGCTGCCTCATTGTTCGAGGTCCAGAAAAGGACACGAGAAGCTACATCGAACGCAAGGCCTTCGACCCTCAGTTGCTTGGTAACGATCCGTCGATGGTTGGTGCCGTTGAAGTGCACGCAGTTGATGGTGCTGTGATCAATGTCGGAGTAAAAAATCAGCTTCTGCTCGTAGTCGTAGCTCAATGCGATAGTATTTTTCAGGTAGGAAGCATTCTTAATCTCCGGAATCGGTCCATTTATGTTGTTCGCGTCCGTCATGTGTATGCTTTCGATAGCCGATTGGCGCGAGAAGAGTAAAAAGTTGTCGTACGGCTCGCAGGTCTTCGAATCTATAGATGAAATTTTTCCATGCGAACAGGCACAAATAGGATCCGTGCCGTTGAACAAACACAGCTCCTGACAGCCACCATTAGCTACACCACACGCATTCGTTTTGCTCTGCTTTCGGCTAGAGAATATCTTAATGTCCTTCAGTGATGAACCTTCCAGAGATTCTACGATGGGCCGATAGTTAAAAATATTGCTCAAACTTCCCTCATTAATGTCACCCCGGGAATCTGACCAGTAAATCTTATCGCCAAACAGATCCAACGATTTAGGGTTGAGCGTGTGCAGCGTACCATTCAACAGCATTCGCTTCAGGTTACCATCGTAGTCCACCTTCCAGATTGTATCAGATATCGTTTCACACCAATAAACAACCTGGTTGTCGAGATCTAATGCAATATCATTGATTCCAGCGGAGCGGTTGACAAGAATGAAGTTACCGGACCCATCCAGTCCCATTCGCCCGATGGTACCACGGCCGGCGTAAAACAGATACCCCTGGATCGGATCGATGGCGAGCAGCTGGGGACTTTCTACATCGGAAGCTACCACATACCGCAAACTTCCGTTCAAACGAGCTACCTCAATCAAATTGCGCTTTTGATCGGTCCAGTAGATGTTTTCCGACACCCAGTCGACCGCAATACCTCCCAACCAATCAACCGTGCTTCCGTCAACCACCTGTTCGAAGTTGCTGATAATAACTTCCCGTCCACTGCCATCCCGTTTGATGCGAGTGATTGATCCTCGATCCGTGTCGGCGATGTAGACGTAATCGTGTGCAACACTAAAATCGATGCTCGTTGCTAAGGAAATTTGTTGTAATGGTCCAAGGGTGCTGCGGTCGGTGCTACCATCCGCTGGCGATAGTGCGATTCCCTTCAGCTGATGGCCTACCGAATAGACCAACACGTCGTCCAAGCCAACGCACCGGGATGCGTTTCGAACGTCACTTTTATATCCGATTGCGCAACGACAAACGTGACTTTGAGCCGACACCGGAATGCACAAATGTTCGCAACCTGTTCCAGCGGATCCTACCTTGCGTTTCTGGCACGAATTCGTTCCACTTTGCGCACCGGGATGATACATTCGGATCGCATTAACAGCGCTCGTATTGTTACGCACGGATACGGGGTTCTGGCACAGGTTCTTGTTGCACTGCATTATGCGCCCTTCCTGATTATCGTCGTAGTAAATCGAATCGCGGTATATTGTTATAGTGGTGATCGGATGTCTGTCTTGATGGTTCGCGAGCACTTGAATAATCTACAAAAAAAAAAACAAAATAAAAAATACAATTAACGGAACATTGCGCAAATAACACCAATTTCAGAAATATACCTTTCCACTTCCAATGTCGTAGTAGTAAATTTCTGCGGCTTGCGAAGCTATGTAATACAACCGATTTGTTTCGAAGTCGAGTGTTAAACTATCCACTGGATGGAACGTAGAGTTGCTGATCAGTTGCCGTTCCGATCCGTCCATACGACTCGCGTACAGTTCGTACAACTTGGGTGTCTCACTCATCGTTGCAAAGTACATCATGCCTCTGAAGTGATAGAAAAGTATAATAAGTAAATTTTCTCTGTCACCTATTAAGTACACTTAGCATATGTTACCTTGTAGGGTGCACCACCAAGCTGTTGATCAACGCCAAATCATCGGCAATCTCTGTTACATACTCGCCGTGCAGATTGCTAACCATAATGCGGCTGTGTGTTTCACCGCCGGTGGAAAAGTAAAGCAGCTTCGAGATCCAATCAACTGCAAATCCCAGTGAGTAGGAAATGTCCGTATCGAGAATGGTTTCAATCGGACCCGTCGCGAGTCCGGACGATTTTATTTCGTTGAGCTGTATATCGTTCCAATACAGACGGGCAGCGCTAATGTCGTAATCGAGTACGGCAGGTTGAACTACCTGCGTCTGGTGACTGATGGTGGGAATCGTATAATGTGCCGGTTGCTGCAGATCGACACCTCGTATTTCGGTCAGCATAACAAACAGCAAAATTTCCTCGTTCGGTACGCACCTCATACGATCCTCGTGCAAACGCATTACATGCGGACAGGCGCACTCGTGCTGCAGGCCCACGCTAAGCAGGCAGAGATGAGAACAACCACCATTATTTACGGCACACGGATTAGGCTGCGAGTTGGGCTGGCGGCTGGAGTGTAAGATTTGAATGCCGAAAGGTTGGCTTTGAGTTTTTTGTATCACGGTCACATCCGTGCCGTTCCACTTATTTGCCCGGATCACTGAATACGTGCGCCAATCGGTCCAGTACACGTAGTTATCGAACACGGTTATGCTGAATGGATGCGCTAGGACACCCTGATCTTTAATCACGAGATGATGGTCCTGGCCATCGTAGGTGATCGTGTGGATCGAGTCGGATCGTGCATCGATCCAGTAGACACGGCGCGGTATGTAATCTAGCGCGATCCCGTTCGGCCAGCCGCCATCTGCACCAACGTATTTGATCACTGTACGGTTTTCACCCGCCATCGTGCACCGTTCCAGCCTTGGCGATCCTTCCTCCCAGTCTGTCCAAAAGAGAATTCCCACCATCGGATCGAGTGCGATAGCGCGGGGGTTAACCATGTCACCGGCGACCAGCGTTCTCCGGAAGCTTCCATTTGTTTTAGCCACCTCAATCTGATCGAGATTTGAATCGATCCAGTAGATGTTCATTCCAATCCAATCCACAGCCAAACCCTCGGCCGTCGAAAGCCCCGACTGCACTACCGCTTCCACGTTGCTCAGCGTGTCGTTCTTCAGTGTACCTCTGTAAATCTTGTCGTCCATCACATCCGACCAGAATATCTGAATCGAGTCGTTGCGGTAGAGGAAATCCAGTGCGATCGTGTTTCGGAGTGATGTGTAAAAGCTTTTCACACCAAGTGTATTCAGATCGACACCAAGAATCTCCTGGCGATTGCTAAAGATGACGTAGGGCGAATCACCGTTGTTGCTCCGACAGGTAAATTTATCATACGTTAGCGTGTACCCTTCTACGCAACTGCACCGATAGTGTGTTCCGGATTTCGTGCACGTTTGCGAACATGTTCCCCAAGACTCACATGCGTGATCATGACCACAGTCACGTCCATTCGGTTGAAGGAATAAATGCGGTGGACAGGAACAAACCAGCCCCTCTGGTGCATTGTGACACATGTGTGAACAGTCGCTGGTTGTGTCGCACACTTTCTCTGCACACCGAAAACCCTCGTCTGTGCCGTCGGGACAATCTGTACGTCCGTCGCATAGTTGTGTTACCTTTATGCATTCGTTTGTTACGCGACACAACCGATCAGGATGGTGGCAGATCGTTGTTTCATTAATAGGTTTGATTTGTTGGCACAAGTGACTATAGCTTTCTTCGCACTGCCTTTCGGAACGGCAGGCAATTTTGATATCGGCCTTGCACATTTCCTTCACCTCCGATTCTGCCAGGTCTGACATACCGGAATCCGTTTTGTTGTCCCTACCAACCTTCGGAAGCTTGTCGCATTCGTGAAACGCGTTCAGGCAGTTTAATTTCGGATCGCACATTAGCGAACGAGGGATGCAACCATGTGGACTGCAGAAGAATCCATCAGCACCACAATCTACATCGCATTGCGATTCGTCCGAACGGTCCCTAGAATGCAACAACGATATTATACTGCACTGTACATATCCGTCCAACACAAAACGTTTTACTTACCCACAGTTATCAACACCGTCGCAGAGAAACTCAAATGGCAGGCACACTGTGTTTTTGCACTCAAATTCTGGACATTTGTGGCAGTGTTCTGGTTCGTCGGAGCTATCGTTCGGTCCGCAGTCCAGGTGTCGGTCGCACACCCAAGTGGTTGGTATGCATCGATGACTTACTTCACACTGAAAGAAATGCTCACTGCAGGTCTTGTTTGGGCAGTTGATGTAATCTTCATCGCTTTCGTCGATGCAGTCCACGGATCCATCGCAAACATGCACGCGGCTAATGCATCGCTGTTCGTCGCACTTGAAGTTGTGCTCCAGATCACAGTTCGGATCGCAGGGACCGTCTGGCGTCGATTCCTCATCGCTACCATCCTCACAGTCCCGATCACCATCGCAGGTGTACTCGTTCAGAATGCATTCGATCTTATTGCGGCACAAGAAGTGGGTACTATTGTTACACGTTACCAGCGAGTGCCGCACATCAAACGGCACGCAGGAGGCTGGTTTTCCCACGCTTGAAACAGTCAGTACGTACCCATCTTCACATTTGCAGTTGGCAGAGGATGGAGTGTTCAAACAAATACCCGGACAATCTATTTCGCATGCATTTCGGCCGCTTCCACCGTACTGAGTAAGGTTATCGAAAATCTTAAGACCTAAAATCTGTGGATTTTCTATCGCAATTGTTTCTAGTGTATGAGGATCGCTCAGGTTTAGCTTCTCGATGTGACCTTTCACATTGTCAGCGAAATAAATGAGTTGACGGTGAACAGCCAAGGCAATAGGGAATTGATCTTGGGCACGCCCATCGAAGAGAAGCACACGATTGCTACCATCAAGGTTGACGCTTTCGATTACGCTGAGCCGCGCATCACACCAGTACAACCGTTTCTGGATCGTATCTATCGAAAGCGCCGTTGGCCATTCGATCGGCCGTTCTTTGCTGTTAACGAGCAATTCTGAATGTCTCCCATCCATCCACGCACGATCGATACGTCCACTGGGAATCGACCACGACGACCAATACATCCAGCCCTGCTTTGGATCCAACACAATGGAACTGTGTAAAGAAAATATAATGAGTAAGGTTTGTTTGGCCAAAGAGAGCAGTAACACTTACTTGGGTGCATAAAGATGGCGTAATATGGTATACACCATAAGCTTTGAACCGAGTTTAACCACCGAAATCTGGTTTCGATCAGAATTAGTCCAAAAAATGTTGTTTCCTACCCAATCGTATGATATTCCGCCGCATGATCCAAAATCGTGTAGAATTCGTTCACGGCCCGTACCGTCTAGCTTTTGAACTTCAATTCGAAATGAAGCTGCGGTTCTGAAATTGTATATATAAATGTTAATACTTTGGCTTCACCAAGGAAACAAAGAGGTTTCACATACGTGTTATGATGCGAGAAGAAAATTAACTGATCCTCAACGTGATAGTCGAAGGAGATGTGCGGTCCGAGGTTAGTAACGGGCACGATTGCTTCCTGCGATTTGATCCCTACCGCGAATCCTCGTATCATGGCGGGATTCGATTTGGCGTACAGTAAAAACGTTGGTCGCTTGATAAGCACGCACTGTGTCTTAGTTTTTAGCCGATAGCCCGGCGAACACATGCACTGCGCAATGGCCACACCGATTTTTTTCCATACTGGAATGCACAGCTGATCGCAGCCACCGTTTTGTATACGGCACGGATGCGCAACTTCCGGTTGCTTCTGTCGATGAAACACCCGCAAATGCACTGCATGTTGGGCATCCGGTACGATCACCCTCGCCTCGCCAGTGGTACCGTTCAGTGCAATAATGCTGTTATTTTTCCAGGACGCCATGTAGAGCGTTCTCTCGAATACGTCGAGCGCGAAGAGCATCTGGAAATTGAACATAAAATCGTAGGTTCGCTTGGCGAACCAACGTCCGCTGCCGTCGTAATTGACACGATGAATTGTATCTAGATACGTGTCTAGCCAGTAAACGTGCTGCATCACCAAATCTAGCGCTATATCGACTGGAGTAACGATTTTTTTTGTCACGATTGACGTGCGGTTGGTACCATCGAGCAGCGACCGTTCGATACTAACGTCTACCTTGTCCAATTGGGTGAAGAACAGATAACCTTTTGTCGGATCGAGAGCCATTCGTCGCGGGTGTAGGCGGGCGGCCAAGGATTCAATGACGATCGCACAGTGTAGCATTTGCGGAGAGCAGACGAAGATGATCTCTCGCTGTTGGTCAAGGTAGTACCAATTTCCAGACACCCAGTCCAGTCGAATGTCGACGATGTTTTGGAGATCAGAGAACAGATCTGGCAGCGGCATGATCCAACTGTGGGAAGTGTTGTCAACACTGTAGCATTCCAGGAGCGTCTCACCCATGCTATGCACTACACAAAACGTCCGATTTCGATGCACTATCTCCATGACACGAATGCGCGAAATCATTTGCTGAAATATTTCACTTTCGTTTCGATGGTTTGTAGCATTTGTCCCCGTTAGCAGCACCGTCCTATTACTGATCGGTATCTTGTGTACCTTATTTAGCGTAGCGTACAACAGTGTGGCAGGTTCATCTTTAGGCACTATAAACAAGGCATGGACGACATTTGTTAGGGCATCCTCTACTTCTGACTACGTCGAAAGGGATGGTTAGATACTTACGATTGATGGCGGTGCATGTGTTGCCCTGCTTCACGTATCCCGTCGAGCAGCTGCACTGGTACGATCCTGGCTGATTTTTACACATTTGATCGCACAGGCCCTCGACCTGACACTCGTCGAAGTCTTCGCATACGCTCCCATTTGGTTGACTATCTTTGGCACAAAAACATCGTGGACCTTCGGGCGTTAGCCGACAGTCGTAGGAACATTTGAGCGCATCGCAGGCACTCGCCGATGCGCTGGCCGTGCCCGTATTGTTGTTCGAGCAGTTCAGCTCGTCGTTGCTGCAATCAAAGGTTCCATCACAAAACCGATCAATCTCCAGGCACGTCCCGTCGCTACAGAGGGCCTGCGTTGGGAGGCATTTTTTGTGCGCCTGGCACAGTGTCGGATCTTCGTCCGAGTTGTCCACCATGTGGTACTTTTCCACCACCTCGCAGTCGACTTCACCGTCGCACGTCCAGTCACTGGGGATGCACCGATTGGACACTAAACAGTGAAACCCAAGGCACCCATGTGATTTATCTGCGCGTTTGTAGTCTGTGTGGCAAAAATATGGGAAAGAATATAGTTTTGGGCGAGCATTTGCAAGGGTGGGTGGTCTGGGAAGAACAGGTTTAACTCACCACAACCGACTTCATCTGAGCCGTCCGAACAGTCGGCGGAAATATCACATCGCCAGTGGGCAGGTATACATTTGCCATCTCTCATACACGTGAATTGCGACAGCGGACAGGTAACTGGTAAAGTAATAGAAACATTGTAAGTTTATACTCAGTATAGAAAAAAGTATAAAATAAATCTTACAGTACATAAAAGTAGTATAAAAGTATAAAAGTAAATTAAATAGGTTTCAATTCTCAAACGTATTTCAGTTTTCACGGCAAACAGTCGTTTTGTAGAACCAATGCAAAGGATTTTTATTCGGTATTTTCAATTGATGTGATATGACAGAAGTGCTCGTCCAATTATAGTTTGATGAAACACGCTGGGATACTGGGTCAGTGTTATTAGTTCTATAAT
>JXXB01020795.1:0-11786 GCA_000956275.1 Anopheles koliensis | reverse complement strand
AGCTAATTGTATGGCACGCAAACCAGGGAGTACCTGACGTCAGCCGGCTCGTGATGTCCTCATGGGGGAGGGGAGGGAAGTTTTGGGCGACGACCTGCTGAAGAGCAATGATGATGAAATACGCTCGATCTAATGTCCAAAGAGCATGTGCTTTTGCCGTGTCTTTTCCCCAGCGTAGTCTTGACGTTTTCTTTTTCTTTTCTACCGCTTTCGTACATCACCAACCACTATTTTTTCTTATCAAATCGAGAGCTGTATGGTTCTTTGTGTGCGATTTCGCACGAAAGCGAAAAAAAAAGTGCATCAGGTAGAGTCTGTGCGTCCCACTTCAGTTGCAGTTTCCCCTCCCCTCCCACACCCGTTGTGTAAAAAGCAAGTTGACATTCGTACTGCACATGATAATAATAGCCCCTCTCTCCGCACGCTCGCGCCTATCGTGTCTGCTTTTTATTTTCCGAAGGTGAGGGCCGGCGCCCCCAAACCCCCAATCGGCATTCGAACTGCAACGTGTGCAACGCCACCGAAAGGTGTCAATTGAAGGCAATTTAAATAAATTTGCTCATACATCACACGCACGGGGGCTTTCCTGCAGGCGCGCAAGATCTGCTTCCAGCCACCGCAGCCAACGCAGGCGGCACACGCACACACCCGCAGCACACCAGCCGGTCGCCATCGGCACGGCAAACATCGTTCCCGAGCGAGATGCCACAGCGAGCGCGATAGAGACGAGTCATGGCAGGTTCGTTGTCGTCGTCGTCGTCGTCCCGAGAGACCGTGGACTTTGAACTCGTGTGTGAGCGAACGTATATGGTTGCGCAGTTGCGTCAACGGCTCGGTGCGAACCCCTCCTCGCACAGTGTGGTTTTGCGGCTGTGTGCGTGCCGTTGCTTCGCACGAGCAGCGAACGCGCTGTGGCAGTGTAGCGAGCAGCTTCGTTATCGGAGCCCCTGATAAGGCCCAGTAACAGACACACGCACACACACGCACGCATATGGAAGCGAACCGGACAGGGGCTGCCATTTCCGATTTCTTCCCCATCTTCGTTTGGTTCCGATTTGTAGCGCGATGGCGGCCGGTTTGGGAGCGAGAAGGGGCGAGATTCCTCGTGCCTCGATACTGCCGCTGGAAGACGGTGGACTAATTACGGGAGCGCTGACACGTAGTACATGTACCACGCGATCTAGGATCACGAATCTAGAGCAGCGTCTACAGCTGGGATTTGATTTGTTAGGAAATTTCTTAAAAGTTTACGATCATCCAAGCGGCTACTGCGATGCGACAAGTTCTTATCACTTTCCGAGTGGGTCCCCCGTCGTCCCTCTCCTTTCGCTCGGGCCCGCACCAACAAGCCCCACTTTCGAGTCCACCTGGCAGATCGCCCTTCGGACCCTCCACCGAAAACCCATTCCAACACACCCACGCACCGACCCAGTGACACATTACGCGCACCGGATGGCCAAAAATAAAAACCTCCTTAAACGACAGGATCATCGGGTAAGCCCGCCGTTATCATCGACGTCACCGTCAATCGAATAAGACAGATAAATCACTCACACTGCGATCGGCGCCGGTACGATGACATATCGCTTTTTCGTGCGGGATCTTTCGCTGCCAGACGGAGACTTTGTACGGGAGGCGAACGTGGACGCCGACAATTATCCAGCACGAAGCGTTTTGCAATCTATAATTGGGTCCATGGTTCATCAAGAACGGACTCAAGCGCCTCAAGAGGTGTCACAAGTGGCTAGGCTTTAATAGCTTTTTGGAATTGAAATTAAAAAAAGAAATTAATTTTAAAAATACTCCAAAATGTATCTCCAAATGTTTCTTCCAAACTAGAATGCATTGAAAAGTAAAATAAAACCTACATATGCGCATGTAAATACCTACACAGATAAAGACCAGCAAGTGCACAGCAGTGATTGAAACCTGACAGGTTGAATATCGCCGAAAAGCTCACCCTGCTGAAGCTTTGAACGCCACGCGCCTAAAGTTAGGCAATTGCAATGCAAGCTTCAAGCTTCAAAGCACGAAACTCGTCGAGCAGTTGCAGCCTTCCCCTCAAAAAAAAAGAAAGAAGATCGAATAACCTCTTTGCAGAATGTTCCACCGCAGGCTGGTCAACGTTATGCAGCCGCTCTTGCTCGTTGCGAAACGGTGGTCTGCGGTTCTGGAGCACGTTCAAAACCCAGGCGCGCACCGTCTTCCGGCAGGCTCGCGTCAATTAGTTCACATTTCACCGAACCGAACGGTTCGAAATTGGTGGCGGAGTTGGGCGTTACGCCGACGATGACGGACGACGACTGTCACGCACGGAAGGCGGCGCCCGAGCTGCGTTAATATTTTCTTTTTCGTTTTTTTGCTAATGTAACACCCCGCTCGAGACCCGACGGTGCCGGAAGCGGCCGGAAAGGACTCGGCCGCCTCGCCAACTCGTGCCTCGAGCGTTCGCTCAGTAGGTCAGACATGCGTAAGGGTTGTTTGTGAGTCAGTTTGCCAGCGCCGAAACACCTTTACTTTCCCAGTGAGGCGTGCAGTCAGTGGCAGCCGCCGCTTACGCTTCGCCGGGCGCTTACGGGTGGCCCCAGTCACAGTTACGTTGCGTTGGAGGGCGCGCACCCGAAACGCAGACGGGTACGAGGCGCAGTGCTGCGGTATGCCTCGGCCAGAACGGGTGTGAAGAAGACGCGTGTGGAGAGATCGCTGTTGTGGACGCTAGGCAACGAAAGTGCTGCGAAGATGGGCCGTGGATGTGGATGACCTTGAGAACTGCGGACGCCAGCAGGCAAGAATAGCGCTCGCTGCAACAATCAAACAAGAACCTTACGAAGCGGCACCGGCACCGATCAACCGAGCGAGCGAGCAGCTGTTCGTCTGCGTTCAAGAGAGTGTTTCCGCAGTGTCCAGTAGCGTCCGGTGGATGGGCGACTCACGGTTCGTTTTCTGCCATCATTCGACGCGGAACTCGGGAGAACTGTGCGAATTCCAACCGTGCGTGTCCGTGTGTGTGTGTTTGTTTAGGTGTGTGTACCAACGAGGCAATTAATCACCGGAGGCTTACACCTCCTCGCGAGGATCGCGTCCAAGAATGAGAATAAAGCGACCCGCGGCGGCTTCGATCGTAAAACGCAGTGGTGGCGATTGCCTAGTGCCTGCAAGTCGTACTTCCCGTCGGTCGTGATGTGCGCGAAGGTTCGGACGTTGCGCGGAACTCCCGACAGTAGTAACGCCGCGCTGGTGGTGCTCCTGCTGGCTGTCAGTGCCGCGTGGGGAGCTCTCCTGAACGACACCGTGTCGGAGGCGAGCACCGGCTCACGGGACGCCCGATTTCTGGCTTTTGGCGAGGGACTTACCAGCGACGAGTTTAGCCTCTACCCGACATCCTGGACGGAGGACTACCCGGGCGAGAACACGGTGCCGAGCGACGACGGCAGTGAGCTGGTGCGTTTGGTCGAGGGTGGATCGGATCTTAGTCCGGATCCGTACGAAACGATCGAGGTGCGACCGTTCGGAAGACCTATCGGATCTTCGTCCACCAGCAAGTACAAGGATGACGGCAGCTACCACCACCTGACCGGGACAGACATCTCGGTAAGTGCCACAGTGTCCATATAGTGCCAGAAGAACCCGTCGTCATCTGTTTTTGTCTTCATCCATCCACGCCATGTCGAGCTCCACTTTGGTCCAAGCCATAAGCAGTTCGTGACATTAAAAGTACTTAACGATCCAGAAGTTCTCGCACACTCGAGGCTTTGTTTTTGCTCTCACACAAGTGACATTTGCACACGGTTGCCAACAAAGATCTAGCAACCTTATCATCGATCAACAATGCCTACCCGCCCCCTCTTCCAGCGTTCTCTCAACTCCGTTCGATTCCCCATTCCAGCGCGCACCGTTCGATGCCGCCATCTTTGATACCAGCACGGGAGCCGAACTGGGGACCGACGGCGGCTACCTCCCGATCGCGGCGGCCCTTCAGTCGCAAGGTAAGCCCCACCCGCCACCCCGCCGGGTCGTTTCTCACCCACCCGGTCTTGAATGTTGCGGGTGGTTGTTACGATTTTCTTATGCGCACCAACGGTAGATCAGACAGTGCACGACATAATACCTGCCCTGCCCTACACACCCGAGGGGGAGGGGGGGGGGAGGTTGGCATTCGCGGCATTAGCGTTGCAAAATGGCCGTTGCACTTGAACGGGTTTGAAAGCGCACGTGGTGATCGGGTTTGATTTTTTTGTTGCTGTTGCTGTTGCTGTTGTTGCTGTTTTGTTGTGTCGCATCATCGCACGCGTCGGAGGGCGGTTCGCGCTCGGTAAAGGCTCCCTTTGAGTGGCAGCATTCGAAGGGCTGGTCGAGCGTTCAAAGCAGCGGGACGTGAACGGGCAACTCCGCCAATTACCTGGCCTTTCACCAGCTGCCTAGAACTGGTGTGTCGTTCGCTAGCCGTCGTCCAGTGTTAGACGGACGTTGGTTGGAAACGTGGTAAAACACTGGCACCAGCACCCCGAACCAGCTTCCGTAAACAAGCAGCGCCTTACGCGATCGGTTAGTTAGTCGCGTGCGATGCTCCACCAACTGTTGCACGTCAAAACCGTCAGCAAGCGTAGGCACCAAGCTCCAGCGAAGCTCAAGCACTTTTCTATCCCACTTTTTTCTCCCTCTACCCCCACGAACCCATTTCCTGCACCACCACCGCACCATCACCTTTCCCTTTTCCCGGATGTTCCGCACTCCACCGGCGCTGGTACACACTCGGCGTGCAGAGAAACCGCCAGTGACGACGTCGGCGTCATCTTTGACACGTGTTTCAGAGTTTTTCCGCGGAATGCTGGAGCGCTTCGGTGTGTACCAGTACCTCGGGGGTTATCAGAGCAAGGATGACGCTGGTGGCGCCACCAGCAGCCCATCGTCCGGCCTATCCACCCACCTCCAGCGCATCATCCCCCATCGCTTTCGGCCGCACTTTGTCAACACGGCCAAGGGTCTGCGTAACATACCGGCGCAGCTTAACGACGGCCAGCTGCAACCGGCACCGGAAGATGGCGGATTCGATGGAGTACAGGCGTCCGGCGGCCAGACGGCTGGGGCGGGAAGTGGAGCAGCCTCCGCAGGAAGTTCCGGCGGTGGCACCAAAGCGTCTAGTAGTACGACGGGTGGCGGCAGCTCCTCCGGTACGATCGGGTCGCTGTTCAACAGCTTCAAGCGCAAGGTGAAGGCCATCTACCCGGGCACGGTCTGGTGTGGCGATGGCAACCAGGCGAAGAGCGAGAACGACATCGGCTTCTTCTACCTCACCGACAGCTGCTGCCGGGCGCACGATCTCTGTCCCATCACCATCGCGGCCGGCGAGCAGTTCAATCGGCTCAAGAACAATGGCTACTTCACGAGGTACGTATATCCGACGATGCGAGGCGCTTTGTTCTCATCTTGCGCAACGCATTTCAAGATCACCCAATCAAGCACGGATCTTGCGGTCTTGAAGGCAGAAATATCGCCTTTTTTGTTTTTTTTTTTATTTTGGAAATCGCCATTAATTAAACGGCAGGCGACCATGGCAGGCGGCTGGGCGAAGGCCGAGAACCGAGAACTTCGATCATCACACGAAAGCCTTCGTTACACCTGTAGCATGTCGGAAGAATGACACAAAACAACACATTCCAATAATTTCGTCTTAAGCTATAAAACATACCTTGCCAAGTCGCGCCAAGGTAACCGGCAAGACGTGAATTAACGCTTTTTAAAAAAAAAATCGTTTTCTCTTTCCCATTTGCTACACCGACTGCTGAATCGGCCTGTGTTTCAACAGAATGCTAACGATTTTGCTTCTAAATCTCCCAACCGCAACCGCGGCGCTAGCTCTCGTGCCGGAAATTGGCAAACGCCAATCGGAGCATCCGACATTTTTCACGCCCCAATGCCAAGCTCCAGGAGTTCGCTGATTGTGACACGTACAATCACAATAAAGCGCGCGCATCGATTGGCCCAACGAGCGTCTTGAGCAACAACAGCGATTAATAACGCACCGTTTTGCGTTTTGTCCATCTCCACCCGCAGATCCCACTGTGACTGTGATAAGCAGTTCTTCAACTGCCTCAAGAACGCAAACACGCTTGTTTCGCGCCAGATTGGATACACCTACTTCAACCTGCTGAAACCGCAGTGCTTCCGGTACGAGCATCCCAAGCTGAACTGCACCAAACGGTACGGACGGACAGGAGGCTCTCTCTCTCTCGGTGTTCGGTGTCTAATCTACGTTTTCTCTCACTTTCTCCCACTTTCTCTCCCTCCTACTCTCGCACGCAGAAGCAAAGGCAAATGCCTCTCGTACGTCGTGGATGAGAAACAGAGCAAGCGGTGGCAATGGTTCGATAATCTCATCTTTTAATCGTGCCGCAATGGTGAATGTATTAAAAAGCGGCGTGAACTATGGGCCCATCCACCAACCACCGGCACAAAACAAACGCCCCGAGGTAAAATGCATAATCGAGTCCCCGGTTACACGGCACTCTCTTACTAAGTTGGCAAGTTAGTGGGTTCAAAACAATACAAAAAAAAAAAAACACCCCCAACCCGATCGAGCGAAGTCGCCGGTGCGTTAAATCGAGTTAAATCGCTTGGGCAACGTTAAAATGCCCGCCCGGCGCGCGGTTTATTAACACGACCAGAGCAATAACGCGCAGCAGGAAGTTACAGACACGCGGTGAACTATTTGTTGCAGACACGCCGAAAACGAAACCCGAATCGCGCGGTGAAGCGAAAGGACACGAAACCCTTTTTCCCCCTCCGTACACGCATCAAATGCAACTTATCGTTTTAAGCACTGCACGGTAAAGCCTCGAATTATATTCACTAACGCCATAACGTAACGCTTGTATTCTTAGTAGTGGCACGTAACGTACACTGAGAGTTCTCGACGAAAACCAAAACAAACGCTACTTTAAGGCGCGCTTTATCAGCCCGTTCCCGTATCTTAAGTACCTTAAATTTACCATTTTCGATACGTTTTTCGCGAATCGATATTAGGGTTAATAATGTTACTTAGAAACAACGTAAGGTAATTGAATCGACTCCATTTTTAGTTAACGGCATAATCGTGTAAATAAATGTAAAACGAACGTTTTGCCTCTACTAATTGACTGGTATTTACGGGCATGAATAATTTGTTCATTTTCACTTCAATGTTTTAATAAAACCTACCATTGACAGTAAAAATCTATATAAAAATGGATTATTATTAGCTTAATTAAACGGATAGTAAAATTAGTTTCAATTGTGCTTGAAATTAAAATAACATTTCCCAAAACAAAAGCATATGCAAGTTATTTCATGGAGATAAAAAAGATATGCGAAGAAAACTCGCTGTAGATTTCAGTTTTCGTATAGTTTCTCAAGTTCATATGACACAAAAAAACTCCTAAAAACGTCCATAGTGCGAGTTCAGATTCTAATGCGCCCGGCACACTGAAGCCCGAAACGAATCGACAACAAAACACACACGCTATGACGTAAAATGATAAACAAACCTTCACATTGCGTGCCGGCTTGAAAACGCTGCTTGTGTGCGTGTTCGTTATCGAGCGTAATCGTGTGTGTGTGAGCGTGTGTGCGATGACTTGACATTCAATCGCACACAGCAGTGAGCGTGCCGGGGTCCCATCATCATCGTCATTTGCAATTAAACCAACCGACGGTAAGGTGAGCATGATTTGGCTTCTGGTTAAAGGTTTTCCAGCAGCACCAACCGATTGATGTCGTGTTTTCGATTGCCAATCCCTTTCAGATTTCAGCCTCCCCAACAATCAAAACATGACGACGCTGCTGCAGAACATCAACGATGAGGTGTTCCGGACGTATATCTTCTGGGCGGCGGTACTGGTGGTGAAGATGCTCGCCATGTCGTTGCTGACCGGCCGGCAACGCTTCCGCAAGAAGGTAAGTTACGCAACAGGAGAGCGGCACACCCGCCGCGAGTGATTCTAGCGAGGTTAAGCAATTCGAAAACGGTCAAACCATCCGAGTCTTATCAAACGCTTAACCGAATTTCGTTCGATTTGCGATAACCCAACACCGGCCCGATCGATTGTCGAACCTGCTGCCCGAACGCGCTCAGTTTGGCGTTGCGATCTCTAGCACACGTCATGCTTGTATTTTTCTTTAACACCTTCCAATTGCCAACCTCACTGGAGAGTGGGGGAAGAGACACGCTTTTGGTTGATTGCAATTCATGATGACTTGCACGAAACGACGGCTCGTCGTAAACGGGGCTACGTCATAGCCGTTGAGCCTAAATGGAGACTGACCTTGAAGATGAATCGAAAAAAGCAAATGTGCACATTCTAGACTCTTTCTTTCTAACGCTTCCTTCCCTCGCTAGGTGTTTGCCAACCAGGAAGATATTAAACCGTCGAAGAAGGGCTCGACGGCCCAGCCCAAGTTCGATGATCCGGATGTGGAGCGTGTGCGTCGGGCGCACCGCAACGATTTGGAGAACATCCTGCCGTACTTCACCATCGGGCTGCTGTACCTGCTGACCAACCCGGAGCCGTTCATCGCAATCAACCTGTTCCGGGCGGTGGCCATCGCCCGTATCCTGCACACGATCGTGTACGCGGTGGTGGTCATTCCCCAGCCGGCCCGTGGCCTCTCGTGGGGCGTCGCGTACGCAGCCACCGCCTACATGGCCGTCAAGACCGCCCTGTTCTTCCTGTAGACGGCGTCCGACGAACGCTTCGGTGTGGGATGTTCTTAAATAAAGGTTCACCCATTCACCGCGACAGGTTGGACATGCATCACGTCGTATCGGTCGTGTTCGAAAATTTGTTTAAAAAAAAAAAGAGTGTTTCCACTTACAGTGTTAGGTTGAGGATGCGTTTTCCGATTGCATCTCCGCCGGGTGAGCCTTCCGCTCGTGTGCGTTGCGTACCATTTTGTAGCGATAACGTTTGTCGCAGAACCGGCACGGAAACTCCACACCGCTGTGCGTCAGCTCGTGCGACTTCCGACCGTAACGTGTTTTGTAGCGCCGCGGGCACAGTCTGCACCCAAACGGCTGCTCCGACGAATGCGACACCAGATGCTTGTCCAACGCGCCCCTGCCAAGTGTGGAAGGAAGCAAATGTAAAGTATTTATGTTGGGAGGAACGGTCTTCCCGCCAAACGTACTTCGTGTGCCAGCGGGCATCGCACACCGTGCAGACGTGCTTTCGCTCGTTCGTGTGCAGGTGGAGGTGGTGCTTCCGGAGCGAGCCGTGATGCATGAACGTTTTATTGCACAGATTACACTCGTACATCTTGCCGATGCGATGCTGCGAGCGCTACGATTGTAAAAAAGATGGAAGGTGGTTAAAAAGTGCACGCAAAACTATCCCAACCGCCACGTACCACATGTGAACGGTGCGAGTAGTGACTGGTAAAACCCTTGCCGCATATCTGGCAGGTGCGGATGATGCGCTTCAGGTGGATCGCATCGATGTGACGCAGCAGGTTGGACGAGTTTCCCATCCGCACTCCGCAGTACGAACACTCGTACGGCGTTTCCTTCGTGTGGACGCGTTCATGCTGCTTGAGATTCTTCACCATCGCGCCACAAATAACGCATAGCTTCTGAGGAATCAGTTCACGCTGCCGGTCCGCTTTCGGTTTCAACGTTCTTTGCTGCTTCTTTTGCTTCGGTTCATCTTCAAATGCTATTTCATCAACGGACTCGTCGTCGGATGCGGGTGTCCCAGTGCTGGGCGGTTTGTCTTCTTTGCCAATCTCGGTCGTCGGTTTCTCTACCAGATTACGATACCTTGCATTATTCTGTTGGCAGTCGGTACGAAACTTAAACCACGCGTTCAGCTTATCGTCACATTCTTCGCAAATAACGCACGTTCGATGTTCATCCTCTGAAAGCTGCAAACAGGTTAGAAGCAGACCGATTGCATTTATTCTACACACCGCCTACCTGTACGCCGGTAATCGTTTCAACATCCTGGATCGTAAGCACAGCGTCCGTGACAATCTCCAGTGGAATTAAATAATCTTCCTGCCGGCTAAGGCAGTACCGGCAAATCTTGAATTCCGGCGGATTGGCCATAGCAAATTCCGTATTTATTCCCAGAACAGACAGTTACCGTTTTCCGTTGTTGTGGCTGCACACTGGAAAATATGTCAACAATCTGAAATGACAGCAATAAAAACGCTTGACTCACACGCTTCATCGTAAACGCTTTAATTTCATATTCAAACTGACTGTTACGCGAATCTTTGAAACGACAAAACCTGCACTACAAACCCGTTTGAACCCGTTTATCTCCCCTTAGAAATGGGTGAAAAACAATGTAGATTGCAAAATTTACGTCGAACGACATACGTAGTCTTCTGTTTCAAACTCCAAATACATAGCACATTTATAGCTAAACGCTGTATCAATCAAAAATAAAAATCTCTAGCCGTTAGAGCTAGTAAAACTATGCGTGCAAACAATTTGAGCGTAACCTGTCTCCAGAGTCCATCAAAGTCGTCCAGCTGGTATCAGTAATGACCGGGTGTAGTAACTTCCTTCGCAGGCATGATTTTTTTTTCTCCCTCTTAAATCCATATAATCTATGCACCGGGAGATATGAGCCGTTTAACCTACGTGTGGCGGGGGTAAACGCGTAATGATGATGTAGCAAATACTAAAGTATGCAGTCAGTTTCGCTTGGCAAGTGTGAGCGCACGGTTTGATTTCGCTCGGGACTTTCAAGTGGCATCCGCAGTGTTCAGCTCTTTTTGAAGGTGTTTCCAGCATGGCCAGCCTATTCGATGCAATCAACCCGGACGCGTACAGGGCGTACGTGTTTTGGTCCGCGGTGCTGGTGGCAAAGATTCTGCTGATGGCCCCACTGACCGCCATCCAACGATTCAAGAATAAGGTGCGTGCCAGAGAATATACCAGTATCGGAGCAGTTCTTCAATCAAACGCCATTGAATGTGTAGCGCTGATGGAAGTAACTTTAGAAAGGGAATTTTAAAAAAATCGCACGTTATTTGCACTAACAGCAAATTGTTGAATCAAACCGTGCGTGATCGAATGTTCCGGATCGTTTCTTATCACCACACATAATCTCAAAATGGCATAATTTTTTTTTCATCGCTGCTAGTTTAAAATGGCAACCCAATCGTACATATCTTATCGTGTTAAAGGGTTATAACTCTCTAGAAGCATTGATTGTAGATAAAGGTGTTTGTTGCATTACTTCATTGCAAGTACTCTACAACCACCACTACAACTATGGGGCTTTCTCCTTCTCTATTTAACTAAGCGGGGTTTGTTTTTGTTACGCTTCGGGCTCGGTGCAGGCTGGTGTGCGTTCTATTCCACCCGCTTTAAAAGCACGCCGTTACGGCGCACATCCGCACGTAACATCTTGGAAGCCGATCGGGTCAGGGTTAAGTTAGCTTTTTTTCCATGCACAGCTTTCGTTACCAGCGAGAGCGACGCTTTTGTTCGAGTATAAGTGATGCTGTAGTTACACACCTGCGATCTATTACAGATACTAGTGTGCAGCGAATGTAGCAACTACACGAAATGATCTTTACACTGAAGCGTTTCTATAGGCTCGACGCCAACTATTCCGCCTAGCTAACGCCCCGATCAGTTCCGCCGCCTTAGAGCTAACAGCTGGGCGTAGAAAATAGACTTTATAAGAAGCACCTGAGAAAGAGTAAGTGGATAACGAAAAACTTTCTCTCTTGCCGATGCTCCGGAACGTAGGCATTGCGACACGGCAGCGGAAATGAAAGAAGATACACCGATAACC
>JXXB01020772.1:0-12043 GCA_000956275.1 Anopheles koliensis | reverse complement strand
AAAGTCGTAAATATCCTATTGCGCAAACCTTTTCGAATGAAAATATTCCTTCTAACGGAAAAGTGGGATTTTGACCGTATACTTCGGCTTTTGTGTATCTCATAATTTGAAACGTTAGTGGAAGAAGAAAGAATAATGCTACATTTGATGTTGGAGCGAATGAGAAGTGCGATTTCGGCTGAAGATTGACCAGCTGGCGTGGGATAAAACGAGAAGAACAGTCTAGTATCAGAGATGCTTCGACGTTTTGGTGTCTCAGGAGGTGAAGGGAAAAGGAGGTTCAAAACATAAAAAAACGTCAAAGCGTCACACAGTGAATTTCTTGAGCGTGTCACGAGTTCCGTGATCCAGCGAGTCTAAAAGCTGCAGTTTTGACTGCGAATTGTATGTTTTTTTGCAAGTTTTTTTTGCAAGAGTCCGAGAGTACAAGAGAGCGCGCGGGTATAAATGTGTGCGTGTGAGACTTGGGTAACGTGCAATGGTGGCAGTGCAAACTTCTCGCATGAAAAAGAACGCTGTTGAGATGGTCTGGTAATGTGCGTGAAATAGCAAGGCGCGATAGCGCGAGTATGTGCAAAGCGTACGCGCCTGTGGTAGAAAGAGAAGAGCCAGCGCCTATGACACGGATTTTGTAAGAACACCACGCATCAGTCGTGTGTCGATGTGCCTGCCATTCCGGTTTCGTTTTTAGTGTGAGATGTTAATTTTTTTTCGAAAGCTCATTAACTCGTGCACAAAATTCGCAGACAACGTAAAGTGATCGATTTTTGCAAATACCGCATAACTCAGGGAAAGGTGACGGTTCGCGAGTTTCGTCGTCGAAATATCTTGCACGCCCTGGTGTTGGATCTAGCCGCCGCAAAGTGGTGTGTGGCTTGACAAGTGGCGACATTCGTATCCTGCACACACGGAATCCTGGCTTATCGGAAATAACCGACGAGACGAAATAATCGAAATGTGCTGTTAGTTCGCAGCGAGATAAGAATCGTTTGCTTTGGTTGGTGATTGAGGTGGACGGAGAACATTGGGAAACATGTAGGGATTACGATTATATCTATTGTTTCCCCTTTTTCCGTCATCGGTCTCAACGTCTCGGCCTGATTCGACAAATCCAGCAGTATTTTTGCTGCGAAATGTGAGGTGAAAAAGAAGAAAAGCGTGCTCGCGTTAAGCACCACTGCGTATGTCACAAGACGACGAGGAACGCAAAGAAGAGAAATCGTGCACAACAAGAATCTTTCGTTTGGAGAATCTTCTTGGATCTTGATTGAAGCAAGCATTGCAAGATTCAAGGCGCGTGTTTCACTAGTGTGTCCATCCTCCTGGTAGATGGTCTCTTGCGTGTGTTTATATATATGTATTTGTGTATGTGCGTGTGTGTGCGTGTTTGCGATGGTGGTCAGCGATTTTAACCAAACTCGGAAGCGGGTCGACCTTGCAGGTGGTGTGTAGAAAAGTGAGCTGTCACACTCACCGTTGCTTATCGCGAAAAGTGGTGATCCGGTGCTCCTTGGTAGATGTTCTTTCAGCAATCAATCGACGAACAGTAATGCAATGGTTGAGTGTTGTTCTCGTGTTTATTTTCCTTTTCTTCTCGTCAATTGAACACAAATAACAAATGTTACGTACAACGTTTTGATGAACTCGTTCCGATTGCATGCTGTGATTGCTAAAACTCTGTTAGAGATTCCTTTTCTTGTGATGCTGCAGCAAAATGGGATGCGTAATTTCGAAGCGCCTACCTTTTTGTTGTGAACGTATCGATTGATTCCTTCCTTTCCCTTCGAATAGGTTTTGCCGGTGTCGTGTAATTTTCAGTGATTAACTGTACGTGCGATAATATTTTGCGTTTCCTCATTGAATCCCGTGTTTTCGGCGTTCCGTACACCTCCCCACGCGAAGCACAAAAAGTGGCAAAGCAATCGAGAAACCTCCGCACGACACACCGAAGTTGTTTGTTGACCGAAAATCTGTGCTCGTTAGCCACGGGCCAAATTACTGTAGTGTCATTAAAAAGGAAGAAAAAAGAATACCTCCATATCCTGCAGTACTCACAGCGTCGAAAACAACCAGCAGCGGTAGTGTATTAAGTCAGTTCTTGTATGAAGTCTTATTCCGGTAGAGGTTGCGATTGGATTTGACATGGCCGGTGAGTGTGCAATTTACTGTTTGTTGTTTTTGTTTTCTGCCCCATAGTAGTAGACATCTGAATAGCAGTATCTCAAAACTCTCCTCTCCTGTCGAAGAATTTTATGTTTCTCAATTAAGCCGCTTTTCGTCGACCTTTGGCTCGAGTGACAACAAATGATCATAACCTCACTTCGCGGATTTCGTTCGCATTTTTATGGGCCTATGTATGTTGTTCTCTGTGTGTTTGTCATATCTACGTTTTTCAGTTCCAAAAAATCTTTGACGTTTGTGTGCTGCTGCTGCTGCTACTGCCGCCTCAAAAGAAGACAGAGAGAGAAGTAAATTTCTTCAAAAGTCCACGACTATCTCGTTCTGGCGACGGAAGTTATGAATCAGTTTTGGCATAAAGTAATGACATGAGCGAGCGAGAAGCAGCAGATGCGCGTGAATGTGATAGAAATATGTTGTAAAGAGCGAGCTAGCATCAGCACGTTTGGAGAAAAGATTGTCAGCTTCTGCAAGTTGAATGGAATAAGAAAACATATTCGCGCGCCATCTTGTCGGTGTGTGCGTGAGAGAAGATGTTTCCATGCACACCACGTTGAGTTGTACAGGCTTGAGTCAGTGACGTAGGACAGGGATCCTCAACACGTGGTTTGTATGTAGAGGATTTGTGAATTACGCAGATGATGTACCTTGTGGGTTTGATAATCATAAACATAAAATACTCAACTGCAGATATCAATAAATTGAATAATGGTAGCCAAGCAATTGTGCTTTTGAGCAAACATTTCCCATACAAGCATATTGCTTTATTATTCACCAGGTCAAAATCTTCATTTTCGTTTTAGTTTTATCTTTTAGTACAGGGAATGTGTCATACTAACGAATTTTTGACATGTTTTATGATTAGATTAATTAAAATAAAATTTAAAAAAATATGAGATTTTGCCGCCTCTTTCATTTAGTTCGACTATTTACTAAATTATTTAAATTAATGTCAACGTACATATGTGCTGTTAAAGAGTCTGAATGTGCAGGTCATATTTGACATATTACGTGCGATTTCATGGTAAATTTTTAATTTAAAATATTTTTCTTATGCTTATTGCCTTTCTTTAGAATTATGACATGAGTAATGATATTTTTTAAATTCATACCCTTATCAAGAAATACAACTTGTTGAAATAAGAATCAACCAACTCCCGAAACGTACCAAAACACTAGTCTACTAATCACGATAAAGCCCTCATTAAAATTACCCACACACTAGCCTAGGCACTATTATCCTTGGCCTACCTAATTCCCACCTATAAAAATGCGACTGGCCTAGGAGCGTTGCACACAATCGCTTTGGCAAAAGCTCAATTGGCGTTTAATTATGATTTAAAAATCCGCCATCGGCATCGAAAATGAAAAAAATATGGACCCGATGACACAGTTTTGTGTGAAAGTTTTTGTTGTTGTTGAATTACACACGTTTTGTGAACAGAAAGGAAGTTCTTTGGCATTTAGATTTTTATAGCAGTATTCAATTGGCCCGGAAGTGAAAGGAATAATGAATAAATACATATGGAAAACGTTGAATATTTTTCAAATGTTTTCTTCTACTTGATTGGTGGGGAATTTATTACTTAATAATGGTGGATGTAATTTGTTTACAACTTCTCTGACGAAACTCCCCAGTCCCATGCAGCTTGTGGTGTGTCGTGGACAGCGAGAAAAAAGATCGATAAAAATGCACAAACCACAACAACCAACCTCCGTGACATTGGGACAATAGCCACATCCCTTTGGGTGGCGTGTCCTCTTGAGTTTTCGTATCCTTTTATTCTACACTGTGCTGGTATTGTACGCGAAGATGAGTTGTTGAAGGATACCAAGTGCTCAGAAGAGAAGTTCATTTATGTTGAAAACTTGTAGTGTTAATTTGAAGAGACGGGATAGGCTGTTAAAAAGGGACAGTGGACGGGTCCGAGCGAGCGAGATATTTTTTATGGTACACCTTGATGGGGAATTTCAGTCAATGCGATCATCATTGTACCGGTTGCATTAGCTCCAGTTGCCCGCAATCACCGGGTAGGTGACATTAATTTCCAATCGATGTCATCTCATTTTATCCATTATGCACACACACAGAGTAAATTACCATCTTCCGGCTTCGGGGGATGTAGGAGGTTATCTTGACTCGCTTTCGCTAAATCGATTCCCGTTCGCACTCTTAGCGCCGTGCCTAAAAGAGTAGGCAAAGCGATAGGAAATAAGAAATAGGTACCTAGGCGCACTCTGCAAAAGCAGGCCATGTTGTTGGTTACGAAGCATCGGGAAGCTGTAACTATGCACTTTGCTATTTCTAGTACTGTTGCGCGTGAAAAGCATATTTCGGTGTTATTCACTTATTCGTTCCGGTAATTCAATTCGCAAAACCGAAGCACATTTTGTTAGCTCATCCTGCCCGAAGCTCGTTGGTTCGCGCCATGTGCAAGTGGCCAAGCTTAGGTAGGATAATAAAATGTTACCTTTATTTTAAAGCTTTGATTTCGGGGCAGCCAGCCGTTCAACCGTAAGGCGCGACAACCTTCTCAGTTAAGTAAGGCATGAGTTTCTAAATTTAATTTGCGGAATAGTGAAAATCACTAAATCACCGATAGGAAAATGAGAACAAAGAGACCATCTGGGTAAAGAGGTCGCTAATTGTGTCACTTGCTTTAGTGTTTGGTGCTAATTGCACAATAATTAAAGAATTATTAGCAGCGTGATTGAGCTCTGTTATTCTGGGTGGGCAGTTGTGTAATCGAAGGTATAATGTTTCTATTGCCAATCGCTTGCGCCTTGGTATTACAGATGCAATTATTATGAATTGAATGAATGATTAATGTTTATTACGTATTTGGCTTCTATAAATCTTGAGATTGTAACATAAGAATATCTCCGCACATTTGTGCACATGAGTCAATCACACACAATACAGTGTTTGCTAACTCTAGTTACATCTATCTCGCGTTATCTTTCTTCTCCGCGCACAGGTAATGGCGAAACATCGTGGTGCTTTTCACAGATAAAGGGTGCTCTAGATGATGATGTTACCGAGGCCGACATCATATCCTGCGTCGAGTTTAACCATGATGGTGAACTTTTGGCCACCGGTGATAAAGGTGGACGGGTCGTCATCTTCCAGGTGAGTGTTTTGTGTTTGTGTTAAATAAAAAAATATATATAAATAAGACCGATCACCGAGTATGTACTATAAACGAGATTAAAAAACGGACGCGCCTTCAAACAATGTTTCTATATCGTTGTTCTCAAAGTATGAAGCTTGGTACGCCCAAGAGTAACGTTCAAGATTCGAAAGTATTTTTTCCAAGACATACTTTTTTTCCATAGACAGATCTCGCGTTTTTGTAGTTAGCGGCATGGTCGGGCGGTTGCTGTAGTTCGTATAATTTTATGTAACACAGGAAAGTTGACAGGGTACCGAACCGGTCATGTTCCTTTTTCGTTTCCTGCGCTTGGTTGTGGTAGATGCTTGGTAATGTTTTTGGGCCCTCGGGGTTGTTGTTTAACCTATTTCATACGGTTGTTGTTTGTTACGAAATGATGAAGCGATTTCATGATACGTACAAATACGTAAACAAATGGATAATCTACTTTGAACATGGTAGTTATAGTTTATAATACGATACAATTATATAAGTTTGTTTCGAATTGCTTAAAATTCGTAGTTTAAATTTAACTCATATACCGTGGAAACTTTTACTAGAATAAGTAAGTTAGAATCGGTTTGAATTTGTTTTGTCCTTGCCAAACAATTTTTTATACAGTTAGTTAAAACCTCTTCTATTCAATAAACTACCACATAATCAGCAAGAAACGATTAGTTAATATCATTGTCAATTTGAATTTATGACTGATATTCAACAGCAACAGTACTATAAAAAATGTTTAACTATGTTTTAATTAATCGAAGAGAAAATATAAATCATTAATAATGAATTAATTGAAGTTATTCACACTTTTTTGGTACCCAAGAATCAATCGAATATGTATAGAATTGAATGTCTCCATTTAACGCTGTCTAACATTAATATCTTTTCCTGTATTACAGAGAGATCCATCGTCGAAAGCCTCAACGCCGCGACGTGGTGAGTACAACGTGTACTCAACGTTTCAATCGCACGAACCGGAGTTTGATTATTTAAAATCACTGGAGATCGAGGAAAAGATCAACAAAATCAGATGGTTGAAGCGAAAGAATCAGTCGCACTTTCTTCTCTCCACCAACGACAAAACGATCAAGCTTTGGAAGGTATCGGAGCGCGACAAGCGGGTGGAGGGCTACAACACACGAGAAGACAATGGTAGCATGCGCGATCCGGCGTCGATCAACTCGCTGCGCGTACCGTCAATCAAGCCGATGGATCTGATGGTGGAGGCGTCGCCGCGTCGCATATTCGCGAACGCGCACACCTACCACATCAACTCGATCTCGGTCAACTCCGACCAGGAAACCTACCTGTCCGCGGACGATCTGCGGATCAACCTGTGGAACTTGGAGGTGACCGATCACAGCTTCAACATCGTCGACATAAAGCCGGCCAACATGGAGGAGCTGACGGAGGTGATCACCGCGGCCGAGTTTCATCCCACGGAGTGCAACGTGTTCGTCTATTCGAGCAGTAAGGGTACAATTAGGTTATGTGATATGCGAACCTCGGCGCTGTGCGATCGGCACGCGAAGCTGTTCGAGGAACCGGAGGACGTCGATATCACCAACAAGAGCTTTTTCCGCGAGATCATCAGCTCAATCAGCGACGTAAAGCTCAGCAACTCGGGCCGGTACATGATCTCGCGGGACTACCTGAGCATCAAGGTGTGGGATCTGCGCATGGAAACGAAACCGATCGAGACGTATCCGGTAAGTGGTGCATCGCGTTTTCATGCGTTTCAGGGACGTAAATTCATGCTCGGTTCGGTTGCGTTTTTCGTTTTTCCAGGTCCACGAATACCTCCGCACGAAGCTGTGCTCGCTGTACGAGAACGATTGTATCTTTGATAAGTTTGAATGCTGCTGGAACGGCAACGATTCGGCAATCATGACCGGCAGCTACAACAACTTCTTCCGCATCTTCGACCGGAACACGAACAAGGACGTTACGCTGGAAGCGTCGCGCGACATTATCAAACCGAAGACGGTGTTGAAACCGCGCAAGGTCTGCACCGGCGGTAAGCGGAAAAAGGACGAGATTAGCGTGGACTGTTTGGCCTTCAACAAGCGGATCCTGCACACTGCCTGGCATCCGCTCGAGAACATCATTGCCGTGGCTGCAACAAATAACTTATTTATATTTCAGGATAAGTTTTAGCCAATAGTAATAATAGTAGTGAGCGTAATTAATTATTATTATAATTATAATGTTTATTATTATTATTATTATTGATAGCGTTTCCTGAGCTGCGCGACCATCGTTTTGTCGTGTAGGGTTGATGAAGGGAAAGGGGTTGGTGGTGCGAGCGAGTGTGCAGTGAGCAGGTTGGCAGGTTGGCAGCAGTGTGAAGAAAGCTTTTGAAGGGCAAACAATCCTACAGTGCTATCGTGTATAGAGAATGAAGGGTGGGTGTGTTTGGTGAATTAATACATAAATTTTCGATGACGGACTTTGCTACGGGAGGCCCAGGCTATAAAACAGTTACATCCTGTGTTTGTAAAAGGCATTTCGCTGCAGTTTTACTTGAGCACATTTCAACATTGAATTTTACTGATAACCGTGAAGCTCAAAATCCTACGGCGAGAGACACACGGATGCTGCCGCAGGAGCAAACTTTTTCACATTGATGGGTAATGATGGGTTTTGGGTACGTGAAACTTATCCGTGAACAAAATTAATGTGCCGGTAGCAAAACAGAGGGCAAGACCACAATGCTTTGTTGAAAAAAGAAGCTACGCGAAAAGTAAGATTGAATGAGTTACATAGCGATCAGCAAAATTTCATGGCTTGCTTTGCAGCAAACGCGAAGTACATATGAATGTAAACGTTCAATGAACGATACCAGTGAGTTAAAACATTGTACATGCGCTTAACATGTGGCCCACAGTGTTCGGCCTAGCCCCAGCGGAAAACCGGAAACCCAGCGTATACACCCATAGCAATGCAATCCGATCGTTATTCACCAACCACCCAAAAGCAAGATAGATTCAGGAAGGTAGTAGCTTCAGTTGGCGGTCAGGCACTTTAATAGAGGGAGAGAGAGAGAGAGAACAATAATTATGCAAAGAAATTGCCATGCGCGCGCAACGTGTTTGAGTGTGCTGCCGGGTATGATGTGCGAGCATGGACGTGGACCCTACAGCCTGTGTATGAGTGTGAGTGTGTGTGAGTACGTGTGTGAGTGAGCGAAAAACGGTGTGCTTGATCATCCTAGTTTGTACGGGGCGCACAGTGTGCGATCACATCGCGAGAAATTCTGTGCGTGCGAACGATTGTGAACCGAGGGTACCAGGAAAGGGGCAGAAAGTCGGAGCAAGAAGAGGGTACATCGTTAATTCTAGGTTCTAGAAAAATAAAACAGTTAGGGAGAAGGAGTGTCGGGGAAATGATGCTTAGCGGGAAATACAACAAAAAAAACATACGTGTAAAAAAGGATTCGTTTTCCCTACGTGGCGGCGTAGTGTTCAGTATCCAGTTGCTAGTACCGGAAGATGTATAGATGAAGAGCAATTGGAAAAAAAACATAGCACATATTGAATGGGCATCAGCGAAGACGAGAGCGAGGTAGAGAGAGAGAGAGCGAGAGAGAAGTTAGAAAGAAAGGAAAAATAACCACATAACGTTGAAAGGGAAGGAGCAGAGCGCAAATGTTGTCAAAATCACTTTTAATTTAGCAACCCCCTCCGAGGTCGGAATGGATTGAAACATTCACTTTCTCGTGCTATCATTTTGAAGTATATATTATGAGAGAGAACAAACAGTAAAGCCATATGCCTATCGGATACATCATATACACGTAAAAATCTAAATCCACATCCGTTATAACAGACACGCAAGATTGGCGCAAGTGCAGAGCAATTAAGGAAACGAAAAGGAGTGGTGTTGTAGGCCAAAGTAATTCTTTTGCAGCTAAATAATCGGATAGAAATATTCGGTACCTTTTTTTTATTTTACTGATCCTCTAGCTTAAAGAGACCGATACAAAACGAGAATGAGAGAGGCAGGAAGAGTAGATGGGTACGTGGGAAAACAGTAAAGCTAATCAGCAATGCATAAATTCTGCGAATAACTTACATGCTATTGATTTTTGCTCATTTCCGTTTGCAAAAATGGCGCACGGAATGCAAAACCACTTTATATTTACGTGCGCGATCGCTACTAAAGAGTTCTTTTTCCGGGCTACTATTGCTTGCTCTCGCTCTGCCCATTCCACGGAAGATGGTCGAGTAAGATGAGTGGAGCTACTATTCCAATTGCAATCGCCACATACGAGAAGCCAACAAGTAACAAGTGAGAGAGATTATGAAAGCAAAGCATTCTTGGTTGCCACATTGTTTCACTGCAATGGAATCGTCAATGCTTGTCGAAAAGATGTGCAAAGAGAAAAAGAGAGAAAGAATGAGAGATAGAAGGCTTAGGGTATAGATATATTTTTTGTTTGTTTGTTTTGCATTTAGCGGGCGCTAGCGCACAGAGAGTGAACGTGTCGGAAGCAAATGCCCGGCAGCAGCAGCAGGCAAAAATCGAAAGCAAACACATACACTCACCGCACTTAATTATGATGATGCATTAAACAAAAAGAAAAAAAAATAGAGCTAGAGAAAAACAAGCTGAAGATTAAACCTAAAATATTAAGCTAAGAAGGAATACAAAGGGAAAGACAAAGAACGAAACAAATTTGAGATTGTTTCTTTCCGTTGCAATTTTGAGAGTATCATTGAAGGGCAGGCAGCGTTGATTGCCGTGTTTTGTTATTGCGAATTAGCACTTACGGCACTTGTCGCACATTCGCCGTTTGTGTGTCATACAACTTTCCCGGATTTTGATTTGAGGTGTTGTTTTCTTTCGGGTTGATTTAGCTCCACCCAATGTGCGCCAGTTTCAGGTGGCCGATGGAACCGGGTGAACGGTTCCGTCCCAAAGACGACCGATTCAAACAACGCAAAGAATAATGGTGCGTTATGTGCTGCGTTTTTAAATTCCTTCAGTGTTTTTTTTTATTAATATTTTAAGTATTTTTTATTCTATTGACGCTGTTGCTGTCTTTGTTCCAAGGGTTTCTCCCTGTTTAGTTCGGAATTATTTTGTTTCCCAGAAGCATTCGTATTATGTAACGGTGTAGGTTGAATGTAGGCAGGAAACACTCGAATGCCTTGAATCTTGGTATCTTCGGAAAAGATAGAAAGGCTGAAGCAGCAGGATTGATGCGAAGACAGGAAGGAGGCGCATGCGATTGAACGCGATTGAATTGATGATCAAATGGATAAGCGGGGGGCTGAATTGCTTGTATATGATGGCATGTGATACTCGTCGCGTTTACTTCGTCTTGTGCGATCGAAAAAAGACTAGACAAAAATATATAAGTGAGGTAAGCGTGCGATGCATTAGCAGAAGAAGGGACAAAAAAGGGGTGCAACACCAGAACAAAGGAAACATAAATGAACAAAGCATGAAAATCGAGAGCGCGTTTGAGAGGTAGGATGTGTGCTGGTGGTAAAACAAAGAGACGATGAACAAACATGTTGGAAAAGCAAGGCAAGAATGGTACAGTAACAGCAAAATAAAACACAACACATTGGCAAAGACACAGACGGAGGGAAGTGAAAGTGATGGAACGGATGGAACGAAATCCATGAAACGAAGCAGCATAAGCGAAACAACAACAAACAACAAAAATCAAATAAAATGAAACAATGAAATAAAACAACAAACAAACAAAAAAACCGTACCTGTAATGCACAAACATGCACGGGCTTCAGTGGTCCAAACGAAAAGGATAGATGAATATTTCGGTGATGAGAAAGAAAAAAAAGCTTTTGTCGTCCCAAACTGGAAGTGTATCATCCGCTTTTGTTTTATAAGCGGTAAACGTGAAGCTAAGGTGGAATGGCGACCTCTTCGGACTCTGTGAAATCTGTGAGAATGTGCATTTACCAATTAGATCACAGGGTGATCAGATCGAAGTGTAGAGAACACTTCGAACTGATTATTGTAACCATCGGATCACATCGTTTTGTATCTGATGTTTCGTATGATGTTTAGAAAATCAGTACGAATTGTCATGTGATCTAACTATTGTTAGTTTATTTTTGCTATTATCAATCAGTTATCTAACAGAAATGGATTATGTGGGTTACTGGAAAGTTCGTAAATAATGTAGAGCGCTATCGAAATGCACCTGTAAGTCGTATAAATGTTTTCTTCGATGGATTCTCACCTACGTGTAAGGTAAGGTAATGATTATGTTAGTTAAAACCAGTTAATTAGTTTCATATATTGTGTAATTTGTGAAGGACCACCATCTACGCGTCACAGGAAAAGCTTCTATAAATGTGACTTAACAAGTCATGGTCATCATTGGCGTGCTGTTTTGATCCACCGCTGTGTTCAAAACAATCGGTTTTTGAGTAAAATACACGAACCCATGAATGTCGACTAAAAAGTCCACTAAAAACTAGTTGGAAGGCCTTCCAAAAACACTAGGAAACTCCTGGCAGAAATTCGTCGTAAAAAGAACGCACCGAACACGAAACGCACTTAACTGGTGTAAATATGTTTGTAAGACACTTTTTGCGTTTTGTTTTTATTTCGAGTTGCTACGGCTCACGCAAACTGTCCCTTAATCGGAACAACTAATCAGAGTAACCCTCCAGGTGGTGAAGGGTTGCAGCGTACAAATCAAAAGCATACGTCTCTGGTGCGCTCGC
>JXXB01020760.1:0-11516 GCA_000956275.1 Anopheles koliensis | reverse complement strand
AGTACATATTAAGTGTGTTACAATAGTATTCACAATTGATTTCGATCACTTCCATTCAGCTGAACAAAATTGCCGTCATAGGTAACGAAAGTTGCGATTTAGATTCGGCGGTAAGTTCAGTTGCATTTGCGTATCATCTGCAGCATAAACCGACTATGTTGGGCGTTTGGTACAAGGATGATACCATAGTATTTCCGGTACTGAACGTAGTTCGAGCAGAACTGCCTTTGAAAACCGAAGTTACATACTACCTGAAACAACAAGGAATCGCACTGGGTGATCTTATTTGCTGTGATGAAATCGATTGGGAATTGGAGCCAGCAATTAACGTTGTACTTGTAGACCATCATGTTTCAAGACTGCAACAAAACATCGTTGGCATCATCGATCACCGCCCCATTGAAAGCAACGCTCTGTTCAATTCAAACGCATTTAAGAAGATTGAACAAGTTGGATCCTGTGCCACGCTGGTGGGCCGCGAAATTTGCAATGCCAGAGTATTGCAGGAATCGCTACAAGACTATAGCATTGCGATGGAACTTTTGTATGGTGAGATGCGCTGACACTCTATCTTAAGAGATTATTTTTATAATTAAATGTTAATTTTACTATCGTTCCACAGCCGCGATCGTGTTGGATACTGTAAACTTTTCCAAAGAAGCTGACAAAGCCAAACCACTGGATTTCGAAATTGCCGATAAAATCGAAACGTACCGACATATTGCCGAAGAACACCGTTTAGTACATCGTGAAACTCTTTTCAAGTCCCTCGTTGCCGCTCGCTGCGATGTTTCCGAACTGAATGCTAGTCAGCTATTACTTAAGGATTTAAAGATCATCTCACAAAATGATCGTGTCGTGGCTTTACCCGGTTTCCCGATGGCAGTGCAGGATTATTTAAAACTTCCCGATCAGCGTGAACACTTTGATCAATTTGCCATCAGCACACGGAGTAACGTTGTGATATTACTCGGAATGAAAGTTCTGCCGGATGGTGGTGTGCAACGTGATATAGGAGTGATTCCTATCGACGATAAACCACTAGCCGAGAGGGTAAGTTTGTTTGAAGCATAATTTACATTATCAAATTTCAACATGTTTTCAACAGATTATTTCAGCAATTCGCAACTGCAAGCAGATGAATTTTGAACTGGAAGAACTGGAAAGCTGTGACAGGACCGGTGCTATATTTTTCCAGCAACATAATTTGAAAGCGTCTCGAAAACAATTGATTCCTTTCGTAAAAAATGTGTTGAGTTCTGTAGCGTGATTTGAAAACGATTTGAATTAAACTACTTACACGACAATAGTATTATTTCTATTACACACCGAAAGTATTGCATTAACTTGTGACTCGTCAATACTCTTACCTTCCTTGCGTACTGAGCTATGCATACAATTTGTATAGGACAATTAAAATGATATATGTGACAAAATTAATCATCGATTTCCATACCTGTGTTCACACAGGTAAATAGCCAATGCCGCGTGGAACACCTCACACAAAGTTGTTAACCACAGAAACTGGATCATGGGAATTGACTGCATTGTTATTTCCATTCACAACATTTTGGGAGGGCCTATTACAAAGAATGATAGTTTCAAATCATTTAGAAAATTAGTCTACACTACGGTGATCATTGCGATTGGTGTCACGTGTTTCTCATTGTGTATGCTCGACCTATACAGCATGTTGTACTCAAGAGATCTTGTTCTGAGTGTAATCGATCTGCTTATGTTGTTTGGCATAGCATGCACCACGATCGTGATTCAATCATCTACGCTATTGAAATATTTCTATTCGCCAAACACATCCATCATCCGGTGTCTGGACAACATAGACAGTCAGTTGTACACGCTGAATATGCATCGAGATCCGTCCCGAAGTTTCCCGGTAAACTGTGGAGTGTGTTCTACTGGCACGATCATCATATCAATCGGTTATGTCCTCGCTAATCTGCAGCGTATCAATAGCACAAACGGCGTGCTTCTTGTACTCAAATCGTACGGGTTAATGGTAATTTTTCTCATGCACGGACTGTTTCTGGTGCTAAGCTGCCAAATCTGGATGCGAATTCATTACATGATGGTGCATTTGGAGAGAATGATTGTGTTAACCGGACGCAAAACAGGAGAGAACAGGATTTCGGAACACACGATCACTCGATTTTATCGAGATTTGAAGGCATTGGCCATCGTTCAGTCGCACTGTTTTAAAGCCGTTGACTGTTTGAATGAGGAGTGTGGCTTAGCAAACGTGGCAATATTTGGTGAGATGCTTGTATAGTTTATGTCTTATATTACAATATTTATTTCTTGTTTATTTCGATATTTATTCTTCTCTTAAAGGATTATTCTTCTACGTCCTCACTGCGAAATGTTTTCAACTATTTTACGTATGCTCAATAGAATTTAAACAGCATGGTTTTATACATACACAAATACTAGGTGAAGCTTGTAGTGTGACGTACGTAAATCTAATATGAGTAATCAATCTTAGCGTTAATATTTACAGAACCGATCGTGCTCATCTTAGCAGTATTTGTACATTTTTTCATGGCCACCTATCTCGGCGAAATGGTACTGAGAGAGGTAAGGAGCAGTTTTGTTAACTGAAAGTAGTGCTAATTATATGCATGCCAGTAACTTTCACTAACAAGGCTGCATTTTTTTTTACCAGACTCAACTAGTGGTAAACAATCTACACAAGCTAGAGTCCATAAAATTCATCTCTCAATCCAAAGAAGTCCAAAGTGACGACAAACAATCCGAGGTAAGCACAACTGGCTATCATAGTTGATTTATATGATTAATACGGCGGAATGCGTAATTTACTTAATCCAGCTAATCGAACAACTTGGTAACCAAATCGTGCACCAGCCTGTAAGTTTTACGGTGATGAATTTCTTCCAAATTGATCTCAAATTTTTCCATCTGGTAAGTGAATTCCATTAAAACTGGAACATTCGAGGATGAAACGAACAATTTCTTTATCCAACAGGTAATGGGGTCCGTTGGCACATATCTAATTATTTTGCTGCAGTTTGATTTTCAAAATTAACCAAAATCAACCAAAATCAATATTTTATGTACCAAAATCAATAAGAGTATATACCAAAATAATATACTCTAACTATATTCCGATGATTAATTTGCACTCTATGCGGATTTTAAAGATGCAGTAATCACTTCGGTAACGATATGAATATTTCAGTACGTAATATTAATCTTTGTGCTACCACTAGCACCTCCGCTAACAAATATAAAGTGAGCTGAACCAAGCAAACGTTCCGTACGGATTAGTATATCTCATCGAGCCGCGATGGAACAATCTCTTAACAATACAGTTTTTAAGCTTTGCGGGCTAATGCCACTTTTCGCCTTAGGCGGTCAAATGTGGAAATCGATGTTAAGCATTTGTTACGCCCTGAGTGTCGTTACCTTCATCATTTCACAGCAATTCATTATTTACCACATCCACCTGGAGCGTGACTTTTCCGGATGGTTTATAAGCACCAGCATGCTCTTTACCACCTTCGTCATCCTTGTGCAAGCTTTGCTATCGGGAAAAGGTCTTCAGTGGCTACGCTGCGAGCTATTGCAGATCGAAGCATCACTTTCAAAGTTCACACATGGTAAACGGCGCCATTTCGGAGCCATTTTTTATACTCTGTATGTTATCGGGATCTTTCGGAATGTATTTCGTACGGTGATAATGGTGAGGCTTGGATTACGAACGACCGGAATAGCCATTCTGCTGTTAACCCCCTCGCTTATTATTCTTGCCCGGATTAACCAACAAATTTACTTGATGGAGTTCATCACCTCGCATATGGAGACTATATTGATGGAGCTTACTGCTTCGCTCGAAATCGATGGACAGCTGACGGTGGAAGAAGCAGGCGCACGACAACGATGCGGACTTATGTTGCATCGAACGGAAACAATTTTTGGACGGTTACAGAAATGTTTGCTAATGGTAAACACGCTCTTTGGTTGGTCCACAGCTGCGATTGTAGTGTTTGTGTTCGTCAGCATAACGTTCCAATTCCGTGCTCCCATGCATCCATTGCCATTCTACGGTAGGCTTCCAGACACTTAAAATACCATATAGACAAAAATAATTTGCTCTTGTCCCATTCCATGATAATGCTAGTTCAAATGATCGATGTTGTGTATTTAATCGCATTACTACTGTTTTTATGTCGATCGTCAAGCCATTCGACAGAGAGGGTATGAAAAAGGATGTAGGGAAGGAAACATATATTTTAACAGAATGCTTACTTACCAGGTGAAAGATATGCGAAGGATTCTATTACAACCGTATTACCATTCTTCCTTGTGGGATCAAGTACATAATTTTATTGTACGAACTAAACTGCAACCATTTGAGTTTACTGCAAACGGCCTCTATTCGATCAATTATGGTTTGTTCGGTTCGGTAAGCCCAGAATGAACGTTCTCTTCACTGCTTTAGCACACTACCGATGTCTCGATTAAATATTTTGTACCTTTCCAGACGCTGGCAGCTTCCGCCACCTATATTGTCATTATGCTACAATTTGATCAGAAAATACAGGAACCATAAACACTTTAGAGTCATACACTTTAGCAATCATCGTTGAAGATCGATTTTACTACGATATTCTGCAAGCTTCTATACTCCTTTTAGAACACGCTTTAAATTTGTGCGCAAGTTGCTGTCCATATCCTTGTAGAAATATTCGTCGAAAAATTTATGTTTTCGCAACATACGATAGAGGCGTTCTCCGAATTTTCTGTAAGCACAATGTAAACCAATAAAAAGATTTCTTGCACGAAATGGCCACCAAGCAAAGAAATACAAAAGTACCTGGTCTCTAGATTTTTGTCCGTTAAAAATTTTGCCAACATCGAAAGGATGATTTTGCGCGTTCGCGTGTTGGCCGTGGTGCCGAGAATAGCATCCAGCCCGGCAACGACACAAACGCATACCAGCAATCGTGCCGTCGCAGTTCGCACGAGTGGATTACGATGGCTGCAAGGACATTTCCGATGCGGAAAAGCGGAGCGAAATTTGTAACTGAGGCTGTTATGAACTAGAAAGAACTGGATCGCACGTACTGCAGAGCTGTACTGATACTTTGAAACACTTACATAGTGCCACGGTTAGATAATGCCCGTACGGTGTGCGGTGTCGGAATATACGTAACCAGCTTGTCCAACGCCACGTTGGCATCCTTCTGGATGAAGCGATTCGGGTCAGCCGTCTTGCATAGCAGTATATCCACCATTTCGTCGAATTCGGGTCGCTTCGTCGATTTTGCCTGCCGAAACAATTCACCCGAAACTTGGCACGCGGACCGGCAGAGGGCAGTTCGAGGCGATTTGAGAAATTCTATCAGCTTTCGGTTGATGACGGTAATGTACTTCTCTTGCGCCTTCCAATCGATCCGTTCGGCCATATCCATCAAATCCCAGACACCTTCAAGACAAACTTCCCATACGTTGTCTTGCAGCTTGTCCACGATACCGGAAATGCTGACGGAGGTTTCTTTTGCGACGGCGCCACGTCCTGTATCTGCAGCCGATGGCGCTTCGTTTGTATCTTCTGCTAGCACCTCCTCGTCGATGTCCTCATCAAAATCGTCCTGTTCCAAGCAAACATCTGTCTCCAAGGTATCTATAGGATCATCGTCTATTTCATCCGCATCCAGGTCTAACCGATCAACGTGGTCAGTCGAGTTGACTTTCTCGGCCATAAGCTGTTCTCGCGTATGGCCTTTCGTACCCGGAGTAAAAAGATCGTCCATAAACGGAGAATAGCCCATTTTTTCTCCTAAAACTTTTCGATTGTCAGGCTTAGTCTTCGCTTGATGTCTCGAAGATCTTCCATTGCCATCTGCTGTAGGTTGCAGTTTTGTGTTTCGTCCATAATAGCCACTCACGGGTGCCCTTGAATCGACGATTTTTGTGATCGATCGTTTAGTTCGATCAAAGTACGGAACCTTGGCCGTCATACGGTTATTTGAGATGTATGGCATTTTTGATTTTCTTTCCGGAGAACACGGATGTACATCGTTTGGCTCACCGAACGATATTTCACTCTCACTCGAACTTATAATGGATGAATCGTTATAATGAAGCATTTTTCGGGGCAGTGCTGCTGGTCTAGTAGATTGCTGTTGTTGCATCTGTTCCCCCTCCACAAGTTGAATAAGGGTGCGGCTCGTCTGGCTGAACATGTTCCGGTGGCGTCGATAACCTCCAAAAAATCCACCCAGCCGTGCACGGCTGTTGCTACGACATGGCGATAGTTCATTCTGTAGAACGCGGCGTGACTCTGCTACCGGGAGCGCATGTTGCAACAGCCGCTCCTGAGGATAAACCATTCGATTTGTATTATTCTGGGTGATGAAGTTGTCAGGAAAACGAAACGTCTGGCAAACATTCACAATCTGCGGGTTCTTGTTTCTTGGTCGAATAGAAATCTGTTTCTGATGAGCCACCTTCAATTGAATACCTGGTGCAATCCGCCCACCCCGTGAACGGTTATATGCGTTTGCTTCGAATGGATCGTATATCATCTGTTGGTTTATATGTCGCCCATCGTCATTCTTCTTGTACTGATCGATAATCCTTTCTCCATCGTTCGATGTCACGGTTTCGAATCGCCTGGCACATTCCCCGTATTCAGGTAATATTTGTCGCACATCGCCACCGGATCTACACTCATACAAAGGAAATATTTTCGGTTCGTTCGATTGAGACGGTTCGCGTTGCCTTGTATAACTTCGATGGTGTGATATTTTAACCGTACTAGAATCTTTATCGGTGTAAAAGCACCCACTCGTTAGTATTGACGAGAAACCTTTATCAGCCATTGTACAAACAAACACAATTTGAATTAACTAAATTTATCAAACGCAAAATTTCACACAATCTTTTACATTAGAATGCACTAAAGCCATTGCATGTTAACGAATGCAAAATGGTCATGGTTGCTACGATTCAAGGAAAACTTATATAGTTCTTGTTTCGGTGTCAGGTTTTCATTTTATTATAGCCTGTATTAAGATTATGTGTATACGCACTTCATATATATTTATATATGTATATATAGTTATGCAGTAATGTAGGTATATATTTTTGTATATATATACGTTATCGCTAAACGTGTATATCATTTAATCTGTTCGGCTAAATATAACTGGTTCTTCCAACTATCGTTTGATTCCTATAACTTGGTTCCCTCGTTTCGTGCTTTCATATCCTCTTTTATCAAAATAATCTAGAACATTCTCAGTGGAAAAAGTGTAAACAAAGTAATCGTGAAAAACGATGACAGAGTAAATCTAAACTATAGCTATTAGACATTAGACATTAGAATTTATAGAAAAAGGAAAAGTTAACGCCATATTAAAAAAAATTAAAGTTAAACCATTGTATCATTTCTATCATTTCCGGTACGGGACACTTCTCTTACTCTTTCCTTTGCCAAACAATTTTTCGTATCGTGTGGTTTATTCCACCATTTCGCTAACATACCTTCAAACAGTTTCAGCATGCCATGCTACGGGTGTATAGGACCGCTTATTTTTGCAAGCATTCTAAATCCTCTACAATTGGGGTGTAGTGGTTCGTCAGGTCTTCTACACTTCGAAAATGCTATCGTGAGAGGCAAGTATCGTTTGTCATAAGTATCTACCATTACTAGCAAAACGTTTACTCATCGTCATGCCTTATTCTAGTTAGTTTAATTAAGTATTTTTTGTTTAAGTATGTTTATTACCACATTTATGAAATTATTTTTAGTCAACTCCATTTTATGCATTTTTCATCACTTCGGGTTAGCGTCTTTATATGTGTGTTTGACATTTTACACGCAATTTACCTTTTTATTTTGTTCATTTCGTCGCTTTTTGGCAAAGAGACATTAAAATATTTGTTTTACGAATATTTGCATTAATTCATTTTGCCACATCGACTTCTAACACGTACTATTTCAACAAAGTTTATATTTTGATTTGATTAATTTTTTCTAGAAAATATAGTAACGATTCGTAATTAATTTAGAGATTGATTTGCTAGTTGTTTATGTTCGAGAACATATAATAATTATTTCAGAGTTTCAGAGAAGAAATGAAAACACCCTAACATTACATCAAGTCACCACGTACATTTTCTTGACAGGGATGATCTATTCTACAAAAACAAATGTTAAAGCAATAACTTAATTTTTGAATTTTATATAGTTGTCTATTTATCTCTCTTTTGTTGTGATTGGTATTCGGTTCGAATGCTAGGACTGCTTTATTTTCTTTCGTTTAAAATAAAAAATAACATTTTTTGTTGCATGCCATGTCATGAATCATGTAACTCGATAGACTTCGAGTTGATTTTCAGTTAAAACACTTGATTTGTTATGGTGATGAATAGACTGATATGTAAATTGATTAAAATTATTTTTAGTCAAAATCGACGATAGTAGACGATAGAAAGCTGACGTGTTTGAAGAACAACATAAAACATAGTAAATCGCTATTTAAAGTTCTTTTATAGAGATAATCACATTGTGTAAAAAGCCTTGTATTATGTAATTTATCTTCAAATAAGTTATTCATAAAGGAGGCACCATATGTAATATAACGATTGACAAGAAAATGATACCAGTCAACATGCTTCTGTACAGACATGTTGATGTTGTTCGTTTATGTTTATGTGTTTCATGATCGACACTACAGTTTATTCAAATTTTGATAAAATACTTTCTATTTTCTGTAGTTAATGGTAACGCTAACGTTAGTTGGGGTTTCTTTGCATTACAATGCCATGTTTTCACTAGTTATAATCATGTGGAAAAAATAGTAGGATTTTCTTCGCAAGCATTCTGCCACGAGGTGGTTTCTATTTCTATTACGCTTTTGATAAAATATAACATGAATCGTGTACAGACATGTCGTGTTATGTATAAGGGTTTCAAAAGTGGATATCGTTGACGAACACCCATCTGGTACACTGTAACCCTTCAAGTGGTAAGCTCAACGATTTAGGGTCATGCTAAACGCCGTCGCTAGCGTCGCGATATTCTTCTATATTTTGCACATGTTTCGTATGAAGGGGTTTACATTCATGTCTCAACATTTGTTAACTTGGATATGGAGCAAGAACCGTTCACCGCAGGATCTTGGTGAACATACTAACTCATACAAAATCTCCATTTAGCAACATTGTTTGAGCTTAAAACCTAACCCAAATAGGTGTATCAAATTGTAAGCAATAAACACATAGCAGAAGGATATTTCTGCTTTTACCAATGATAAAACTATAAACAGTCTATATCTTCCGCTACTGGCTAGGAACTGTTGGTGCCATCTAAAGGTGGAAAGTGTCTATGAAAGACACTAGGACACGTAGTAATGCATGTTTTCCATAAATTTTTCTTTCGTTTGAAGTAGAACTCAATATATCCTACATTCCGTCGTAATGATCACACAGGAGAATAATTTGCTGGTGTTTTTAGTTTCGTATTACATCCCTCCTTCTACAAGGAAACTATTTCGCTTCTAAGGAACCTGCTGATTTTGCAACAATGAAATAAATACATTTTTTATTGTTTTCCGCCTTCAAGGAAAACAACATGTTTGTATGATTGATGAACGAATTGCAACAAATTATAACAAACAATAATTTACTCGACCGTACCGGACTTAACTGCGATTTACGTATTCGAACATGCTATATAAATTAATCTCGTTCGCTTGCATTGGAATGTAAACAGCAGGGTGAAGATGATAAAATACTAGCGAGCGAAATACTTGAAATAATAATTTAGATTTGGCTTGCACCGTAAAGTATATTGAACTACTAATAATATGAAATTGCAGTTACGGCAGAGCAAAACTGTGGCCTCCTTGCGAGAAGGATGCATATCGTTACACCTTTTGTTTGTTCGCCCTTTCTTAGTAATTAGTATTTCCGTCCCGGGTTTAAAACCTTACAGAAATGGGGTAACGTAACGTGGCAATCGACCTGCGCCCCGGATCCACTGTTGGATGCGGGTCGGGTCGAACGCGTGGGTCATTGGTGGGTTTGCTGCTCCGGCTCCCGGCTGTAGTCCTGATGCCGACGGACCACATCGGCCACAATCGGTTCCTCGATCTCCAGCCCAGTTAGAGCTTGATCTTTCGTCAGCACGATCTCGTAGTTGCTGCTCGGGGTCACAAAAACAACCCGATTTTTACGCGTCTGTAGTATGTTTGCAATCACCAACTTATGCTTGTACTTGTTTAAACTTTCCCGCGACTTTGCGATCAATAGCGCTTCATCCGTTTCCAATTTGAATGATACGACGTACGCGTGAGGCACCCAGAGACTCACGAGCGGTGCCAGCATCTTCGGCACGAGCTGCAGCGATATGGTCGGAGCACCATGACCGGACTGAATTTTGTGCGTTGGCATCTCATCCTGGGGCACATAGAAATCCGATACTGCCGCTGCCAGGAAAAGGACTGCATTCCGCTCGAAGGGTGCAAGCGATTCGCATGCCGCACGTAGCAACCACATGTAGTCGACAACGCTGGTGAAGGTAATATACAACATCCGATGCGTTTCCTGGGCATTTTTGTACTTGTCCAGTACCGGCGCTAATACATCTACCGAGTCGGGTTTCACTGTAAAACCGAAAGAACGAAGTAAATAGCTTGCCTTGTATATGTTTAATGGATACACATCAGTGCATCAGCATAAACATTTGTTACAAGTGTATTAGTTGATTAGAAAGAACTGATGATGGTGCGATAGTTATGCTCAACCGATTGGAACAAACAGGAACACCCCAACGAAAGAACAAAACTTAGTTCAATAAGAACGTTTTGTTCTACGAAAATTAAAACCAGAGAACCAGAACGTGATGTAACTGAAGATTACAACAGGTTTTCCTTTTCAGAGACAATCGAATTAAAACACGGTCAGGACGTTACGCTGTTTACAAACCATAGCGCATATAAAACGCAACACACTGTGCGCAGGATGATTTGTCATTATTTGCCGAAAAATTCATAGAAATATAGAACAGGAAATATAATAACAAAAGTAAATAATTTCTTTTGAAAAGTTTATATTAATTTATAGAAACGAATCCTGAATGAAAAATTACAGTTTAAATACATATATCTCATAACGAAACCCTGAACACACAATATTTTTATCCATTGCTATATGAATCTTTATAGTTCGATGTATTCTTATCAGTTGTGATAATAATTGTGACGAAAAAACTTACCAGTAATAGTAGTGCTCATGCCTTCCTCGTGCAGTTCCAGCATATCGAGCAATTGCTGCCCTGTGAAGTGGCGTGAAAACGGCTCCAGCGATTTGGTCCGATGCATAAAAATAACGGCGTACCCATGCTCAAGAAAGTACTCGGCAGAGGCAGATCCACGGTTACCCGCACTAAAGTTATCCACAAAGCGTACCGTGTTGTGTTCCAATGGTACGGTTGTACCACCAGACTGTTGATGATTGATAGAGAGAAA
>JXXB01020756.1:0-13282 GCA_000956275.1 Anopheles koliensis | reverse complement strand
TCGGCTCATATACGAGGGTCGGATTTTCTGGTCTACATTAACAAATCATCGAGTTAATAATATTGCGTCACCCACGCACACCATGGATCCTTCCTTCTTCGCGCGATTAGTATTTCCTGAGAGCTAAGTTTGTTTGTTCCTGCCACCCACCTGCCATCGGTATTGCGTGATTGCTGCTGATGCCTTGAAACGAGCGGTAGGTAGCAAATGAATCAATAACATTGCTTTATTGTAAGTGTCTGTTCATTGATAGGCCTGCCTGTGTCTCTCCTGCCTCCTGCTATTTTGCTTTCTTTGTAGTTGCATCTGCGCACGTTGAGGTAATATTGGTGGCAAGTGTAAATTTGTGTGGTCGTTTCGTTCGGCTAAGCAAAACTTCCTGTATAAAGCAGAGTTGCTAAATGGTTGTAAATGACATCAAATATGCACGATGCTTTTGCACAAGATAAGTCTCCATTTTGTTTCGTATCGGCAACACTACCACCATTTGTACAAACGTTGAGGTTCAATGCGTTATTTGTTGTTTCGTTTTGTCGATTCAATCTCCTCTTACCCAACAGTGACGGTATTCGTGGTATGGTTAGTGATATTCTACTGCTAACACGCATCACATCTACTTCTGCAAAATTGTCTATATAGATTTTATTTTCACCCAAAGAACGGGAGTGTGCCTGTGGAAGAGATGTTTGACTAATGTTGTGGTTTAAGATTTTGTTTCAAAATTTGTTCGTTTTGGGTACATTATTAAATGCACCGATTATTGCGTCGTGGAAAAAATGGTGGCCGTATGCAGTTGATTCTTAACGTATAGTTTTATCCGTTCTTGTTCCCCAACCATCGTATCGCTTCCTAACATCTGTAACAAAGAATGCAAGTGGGCTGCTGTCAATCAAACCGTTCACTAACTAAATTTTTATCAAACAAACCAATATTCTGTAAACAATTAAACTAAAACACTTCCTCTAAACGCATCCGCGTAGCTAGTTATATTGCATAGCATTGACTGAAAATCATGTGAAAGTAACAGAAACATTTCTTACACATCTCATTAGGAATGCGAAATGGTGTGCCCGCAAAACACAACCTTTCTATTTTGCTCTCTTATTTTAAAAGTGTTCGATTTTCTAGTTGCGTTCGATTAGCAGAACGCACATGTTACGTCTTAATGCTTAAAATACCTTTTAGAAGCTATACTGAAGGGTGTGGGAAATTGTCGTAATCGAGCTTTGCTTTTCACTAATTCGCTTACCGACAACAGGTTTATGCTTCTTATCCCATCAAACTGCGAGGATACATCGTCAAAAGGAAGCATAACTTAAACTCGAGCGATTATACAGTGACAGCATTAAGGGTGTGTAATTAGGTTCCTTCGTGTTTCCCAAATAACATATGAATTACTTTTACCGCTTCTGCGCTAACAATAGGTGTACCCGTATTATCCTCCAGTGGATCGCGAGCAGTCATATTTGTACGTGTTGCCATCAGATGATCTGAGTTGTAGTAGTATAAGCGTGCCCCTTTGCTCTTCTCACTTGCCACCGTAGTGGGCAGGCATGTAAGCGCCTTGTTCGGCGAGAGGTAGACGCTTCGATTGATTTGTTGTTTTTTTTTACATTTATTTAGTTAAAACTTTTTAAAACATAAAGTTAACACAATCGATATTAATTTATGTATTTAACTGCAGGCCGACCGACCCACTGGAGGCAATACAGGTTGGATCTCATCGACCGTGTGTAATAGTTAGTGTGAGGTGTGAGAACTATTGAAGCTAATTTAACTACTTACACGCATCAATTAGGAGAGAAAAACTTTAAATTTACTTGCATCTTGCTCCCTTCATATGTTTTCTTTTATGGTAAGGATTAAGATTACTTTGATAACGAAATGGGATAATTTCGTGCTCTTGGTACGTGTCCTGAATATTTTAGTTTTTAAACTTGCATTTAAGAAACTATGCTTCACTCACTTAACAAAGATATGTTCCAACAAATAGTTCCCCATTGTGAAGACGTTCTTTCCTTGCATCTACAGCACGGTCGCCGAAAATGTTAATAGAACTGTCTTATGTCTTATGTTTCCCTTATACCCTAGTCCTTGTTAAACAACCAAGACTTGTATGTGTCTGCTTAGAATCAATTCATGTCGGCAATTCTAAACGTTATTTACATGCAAATGCGCGAACCTAAACAAACAAATGTTACCGAAAAACAATGGAAAACCGGAAACGGTTTAATGCAGTGTGGAGGACAACTAAAAAGATAACTGTTTCCACCATTCCTGTTCATTCCCTTCATGATACGCTGTGGTACTATGTAAAGCTTTCGTCAAACATAAATTTTGAATAACCAATTACTGCTCGGAAAAAGTTGATAAAACGTGGCTGGTTGGTGGTCGTTGGAAGAATGATGTATTCGTTACTCCATTCGGCATTTTTCATTCGTTCGAGAATTTTAATGACACTCAAACACAGTTAGCGAAGTCCAATACAGACTCGTCATTCTAGTGTACACTATAACTACACGCAAATCGATCTTACAACAATAAGCGAGTTGCGAAAGGGTTCTTATACTAATGGCTAAATACACGTCGATAAAAAGAGTGTGCTTTGCGAGTCTTGCACGATAGCGATGGGTTGCTTAAATACATCCATTGTTATTTATTTTTTTCACTGAATATTGCTCAGCATTTGAAATCCAAAATCACATCAATTAGCACGTTTGCGCTCATAAAATGGTTTGATGGGAGAAAACTATCTTATCGGAGAAAAAACTAGAAAAGGGAAGAAGGATACGTTCTGTACATTTACTTTGAGCGTGCCCAAAAGAGAATTGCTTAAGAATGCGATTGTTAAGTGGTTCATCAATCAGTCCTTTCTGGTTCACTGGGTATCATTATTATGTGTCCGTTTCGGTTTTTCTTAGTATAATGTTTATTTTTGGCATGTTTTTCGTTTTTTCCGAGCATTTTATGTTTGGCCAATTTGAACACCGCTCGGACGCGCGACCAAGAACGAATCGGCTCCGATTGGTACGGTGCACAAATTGGAGCTGAATTTTGATTTACAGTCTAATCGGGTATGTTTTTTTTCTGTTGTTTTCTCTCACAATTTTCGATTCGCTTCATCATACAATCGCTGACGACACAGTACCATAGTGTATTGTTGCTTGTTTGTTGCTGTTTGCTTGTATATTCCCATCCCAAAATATCTCAAAATACTGACAAACGAGCTTACTATTCTACCGCGAGGACTCGCCGCATCCAGAAAAAAGAACAACACAAAAATACGAAGTTTTTAAAACTCGCCTCTAAAAATGCATCGAAAAAGGAACATCGTCCAAACGTAATCACCGCTAAGGAAATAGCTTTCGATCACACTGGTGGTGCGCGACCCACCTATCGGTGCCTGATGGGAGGATCGTCCTTCTCCCTCTCTCATAATCGTTTTTTATCCTCCCATTTATTTTTCGTTCTCCCGCTGTCCAGTCCCCGTTCGTCCCCCTTGATCACAAGATGCTTTTTTGTCATTTAATGCCGTATAGAAAGAAGTTCGTGTGCCGCCCTCGACGATCGATAAACTTCGAATTTAAGAGGTGAATTTTGATTCTAAATTCTTATGCGCGTTTTGACGAATTAAATTGTATCACACCCTACACATACACATGCACAATGTACAGTTCAAGTTTACATCCACGAGGAGCCGGAAATAAACCGTTTGTATTAGAGCAAGCAAATGCAAAATGCATACACTAACACCCGACAGATACACTGAACCATTTAAAACAGGTATGTTAATTTATTTTAAAAAAACGAAAATACGCAGCACACAGGACAACGTCCATATGCTAGCACTCTCAGTGTTCGCGGGAGGCTAGCGTAAAAAGAAACGTTAAGCGCGCTAGCACTCGAACATTCCGTTTCATCATGCACGCCAATCGTTCATTCACTCAAAAATTTGGAGGGTAGACTTTGCCGGTGCTTTTACAAGCCACAGCTCGACCCAATGCGCATTCATACATATTGCTTTCTAATCGTTCACTGAATCGTACGCTATTTACAAGTAAAAATGTGCCTCATTAGTAGGATAATGGGTATGGTTCAGTAGATTCAAAAGGAGACTATTATCCACATTCGCTTATCAACTAGACTCTTAAACGCTAACGCCCCTCACACCCACACACGCTTGGTGTTGGTGCGAAGCGCTACTACACCCTAGCGATTAAATTCAATCCGTGTTTTCTTAACTAACCCTTTACAAATTGCTCTTACGCAAAAACTTAAACCAGCGCCAGCGAGAGCTGATGCTGCTGCTAAATGTAAGATTCCTTGCAGTGTGGCAAGGAGCTATAGTATACAGCGTGGAGTGGATTTCGCCTATGTTTTCCAACCCACTCGTTACGTTCACAGTATGACAGTATGATAGTGTTCCTTGTAATTACACTCCCTCTCCCTCACCGTTGTGTGAATTCCTCGCCTGTCTTTCTCAATGATTGTGTGCATTTGTCGAAACGCAATTCCTAACCTCGTTATAAAGACTAACAGAAGAATGGTCCAACGGATCGTGCGTGCGCGGTCCGATAAACGATGGTGCGCATTTGCTAATGGCCAATAAATCGCACCGCCACGCTCGAGCCGCTCGACCGGATATACAGTCCCTGAGGTTACGAAGTACATACAAACTAAAGAAACAATAAAATAATTGTTTTGGTTTTTTTTCTTGTTTGCTTAATTTTGTAGACTTAGAGCATACGAACAAGCTACGCTACCGATTAAATGCTAACTCTCCTCCGCCCGGAACCTGGGTTATATGTTTTACACCACACTTCATTTGCTTCCATGCAGTAATGGGTGCTGAGCGGTGGTAGATGTCGCTGCTTAACGTAGTGTTACAATACACATACACATATAGGTGTGTTTATGTACGCTATCCTAATTGTTGCCATGTTCTGCTGAATTCTTCATCAAATTTTACAGTACTACACGTTTAGAGCTTAAACCTACGCAAGGAAAAAAACGACCATGTTTTCGATTTAGTTTAAATATTTCTCTTCCTCTTATGCAAGGAAGAACCAAAATTCGTACTTTACTTAGAACTTTCTGCTATCAAAGCAATTTACTACTTGGTATAAACGTTGAATGTACGACTGCTTTCGATCGTCATGATATAAGTTGTACTAAAAAAAAATGTGAACGCAACATTGTAAATAGTTTCCGATAACTAACAGAACATATGCCTCCAAAAACGTTTCTATAGCATGCGCAAAATAAAAAAGAAAATATGAAAACAATAAAGAGACCAAACAATCTAACGAACAACGCGAGAATTCATAACTATATCGTCGAAAAGGGAAAGAGAATGATTTCAAAAAACAAAAAAAAAACAAAACCCATAAAGTAGAACTAAATAACAAAATTGCTCTAAAACAGGAGACTCTCGCATGTGGAGCATATCAAAAAGAAACTGGAGACAGTAAACAATAATCAAAACAAAAAGGAAAACCGGTTCAGGGAAACAAAACTAAAACAAATTGTCTAATTAAATATATTGAGATAACTCATGACATCCTCCGAAAGCATTGTCATGGACGAAAGGTTGTGGTTGTTATTGTTGGTGTTGGTCACATCCAATTTATCTACTCCACTGTCAGCAGCGGTAGCGCCTGCGCCGGCAATACTGGAGTTTAAGTAACCGGTAGAGCTATTACCGCCGGTGCGTAACGATCGAAGCACACTTATGTTGCTACCATCGCCCATCGCATTGCGCACACCACCGGTTGACCAGGGTGTCTGTGTCCAAAGGGAATTAAGCTTTGGTGTAGTGTCGATCGACTCGCGGGCACCCTGCGATGTTTCCGCCTGTGCTCGCAGGAATTGAGATCCACCCACGGAGGGTTCTCGCGACCCATCGGTGGAAGCCAGATCGCATTGCCAAGCGTTCTGACCACCAGCGGCACCATTCACCCCAGACGGTTCCGGTGCCAACCAGATAGACTCGAGTGGTTCCAGACATTGCTGCGGACCACCGATCAGCCCGAGTTTGCTCTCCCAGACAGTCGTACCATTATTGTTGCCATTGGTGAAGGTAGATGAGGCAGAAATTTTCGGGAGGATAGTTTGATCGTTCAGTGGGGATGTCATGGTAATGGTGGTGGAAGAGGAGGAGGTGGAGGAAGATGGAAGCTGGTGTATTTGTTGAGGTCCCAGCAGTGTGGGCTGAACGCTGCCGTTGGCAGTGGATGTTACCCAAGGAGTGTACAATTCTTTACTTAAACTAGTATACAACGCGTTCGAGGTAGGGTTTGTTGTACCTGCACTAGGAAGAGCCAGAAGTGGCTTTGCTGGACTCACCAAAGATGTAGCCACTGGTCCTGATGCTGTAGCTGCTGTCATTGTTGGCGATGCTGGTGAAGGTGGTGCCGGACCCCACAGCGACTTGTTGCCCCAGATGATGTTGGACAACGCCGGGGTGATCGTGGAGTCCATTTTCGGTACCGCACCCGTTGTGGTTTGTTTACTATTCATCTGATGTTGGCTCGTATTCGGGTTCATGATGATCTGTTGCTGATGCTTCGGCTGCTGCATATTATTTCCGTTGGTGGCAGGGACCCGGCCGCTGCCGACGTTGAAATCTCCACAGTAGGATGTCGAAAAACCGGAATCGTTGCTCGTGCTGCTAATGTTGCTGATGGTGCTGCTGTTGCTCAGGTGGCGCAGCTCCTGGATGAACGTGTTCATCGCAGCTGAATCATTGGCGCTCGCTTTCTCGACGGCAGGCGCATTCACCGTCGAAGACGCGGTGCACGAAGCGGACGATCCGTTGAACGGTGACTGTTGCTCCTGGCGTGCGGTTGCGTCCACCGCCGGGAAGGCACCGTTCACGTTCGACTTGGGAGACTCCAACGTGGCCTCATGTTATTGCCAGTGCTGGAAGAACTGCATCGGCTGCTTGGTGTAACAGTAGACCAGCGGCTTCACGAAGTGATTGTCCTGGGCCGAGCAATACGGGCACGACACGCTGTGGCTGTAGTCACTGTAGAAGTTCAACCGCTGGTGTGGCGATAGCATCAGTTTGAAGCAGTTGTTGCACTGTGGAGGAGATAGCAAAGTGGAAATTAAAACAAACTGCTGTTTCAAAACGTAAGCACCTTATTAAACATACCTTCAATCGTTCAGTGCAACACGGCATCGCTGCGAAGATGTCGTACGAGTACATGGTTCCCAGAACGAGCGATGATCCATCCCATTTTGTTACACAGAATCTGCACAAAAATGACGAATAACGTATAATGATATTTTAAAAACAGTGCACAAATCAGAAATGAGAGAAAAGGGCCACGTAACGAAATGGTTGGCAGTAGTAATTACTTGCACCATTTGTTTCACCCTCTGCCGGAGCAAAGCAAAGGGTGCATGTAAACGAACGAAACACAACCACTCGCGAAAGCAATCCATCATCTTTAGTGGAACGACCAAACAACGATTTAACAACGGTCTGTGGGGCAAAGCGACGCTCATGAATATTCGGGTTAATTGACCGTTCAGAACAAGAATTTCCATGAAATTAATTCGCCGATAATCCATCGCTATCGAAGAGAGCGAAAGGAGCAGCAGCTGCCGCACCCAACCAGTTCGTTGGCACGATGCAATTTGATTGTTTTTCGTTTGCTTTACATGTCCCCACCCGCTTCCCGGTGCGCCATCATCTCTCGATTGAACTGTAATTCCATCACCAGCGGTAGTGTTTTCATTCCACCTTACCTGCATCGCACGGCACGGTTTGGCTCGACACCTTCCAGGCACGCCATGCAGACGGACGTCAAATATTGGACACGATTCTCGTACTTCACCTGTAGAGAGACGGCAAAAGAAACACAAAAAAAACCCCAATACAGTTAGCGGTGGTACACGTAAAGGTATGCAAAAGCTAGCTATTGAAGCGCACGAACGGCACGGGATATAAGGCATTTGCATAACTTTCAGGAGAGCTTTAGTGCTTCCTAGATCAACGGTGTGGGAACGGCATCGTCGCGGCGGCGCGTTACGTACTTAATCGTTTATTAATTCATGTTGTCGCGGACGGTTGGTGGTTTTTTTTTCTTGTTTGATGCCGGTACAACGTATACATTTTCTTTGTTACGTACGAAGGCAAGTTCGAGACTGGGCGGAAGCAACACTAAATCATGTTCTGCCATTAGCGACCACCAGCGAGCGACCTCACAATTTTCCAACGATACGATGCCAACGACGCGATACAGTCATGGCCATTATTTTTCTGTATCACTTCTACCAAAAAACGAAAACGAAAAAAAACTAATCCGGCGAACCAGACATTGACATACACACACAAACACCTCGGCCGGACGCTTTGTAATAGGATTGGAGAAATATTTAGGTCATCGGTGACATTGACATTCGTGTCTAGGATCAACGGTTGGAAGCCAATTGTCTACCCTCTCCGCTGTCAGACACCAGTCCCACCCACCACACCCACACACCACATGTTTTCTTTGTGGGCGAGCCAAATAAAGCGAAAGTGGAGTTCATAAAGCTCAGAGCCGAACGCGATTTGATGGAGTACACTTACCTCAATGCATCCTTTGGTGTGTTGTTTCGGGCTGAGGAAGAACGTTCCATCGACCAGCGGATAGCGGTCAAAGACTAGCATCGGTTCCTCGCAGAGTACGCAGGCGACCCGGCTCTTGTGCTGCGCCGCCAACGAGGACAGGATGAAGAGACGCGTTTCATCGTTACCGTGGTTGCCTTCATCTTCGATCTAGTGTTTTTGGAAGAGAATAAAAGCAAACATAACACATTAGATACATTGGCAAGCAGTTAGATATTTAATTATTTCATTTTGTATAATTTGTTGAAATTATTTTTTAGTAAAAAAGGCTATCAATTGAAAAAAATGCATGATATTGGAACTGTTTCTAATAAAAATGTTATGTCGTTCTCCAGTGTTTCTATAAGCTTAACAGCCGGAACATAAAAGCTATGGTTATTCGCCTTCTCAACCATTTTTCATTCAACACTTCCGTGCTCCCACCCTTCCACTTTCTTTGGCCAAAGATCAAACCAACATGCCAGAACCATACATTAGCGTTACACTTTGAACACTCCCAGAGCTTGCTAAAGGTTGGCCAAAAAGAACAGAACAAAAACAAAAAATGTCAAACACATTCTTCGAATCCATCACTTCCGTTTTGACCAATGCATTTTTCAGACCGTTTCTTTGAACATTTAAGTGCAAAGGGCAAGGAACGATTTTCCCGGCAAATCGGCTCTGGTTGCCGGATGGGGAAAACAGTAAACAGCGAGGGGCGAAAATGTGCAAAAAGTTTTCAAAAGCGACCGACGGGCATCTGAGTCCACCACTTCGCGCACAAAACCAACCAGCAACAGAAGTCATTTTTCATTAATACCCTTCTTTCTAAAGCCCTCTTCTCTGCTCAATATTCCGCGCGCCAAGCATGCGATCAATTCCGGTCCTGCTCAAACGCTGTAAGTTGAACATTAAGAAAAAAGATAAACAACTTTTGCAGCTAGCGCGGCTCCGAAGGGAATGACAACTACCGAAAGAAGAACGACTGAAGCTCTTCCTTATGACGCGCGCATAAACTTTCGCATCGTTCGCCTCTCAAAGTGCTTAAGGTTGTTTGTTCTGCATGCGGAATCGAAATTCTTCCCGCGAGGAGGAAGCTGCACGGCACATAAAGACACCATTGGAGACCAACGGAAATTGAAATATCTCATTAAAATGCGTTTCCGTAGCAAAGACCAAAAGCTGCTTTTAGAACATTGACACTGGCATAAAACGTCCAGCATAGGGAGGCAGGTTCGATGCCACACGGCGAGCGACACAATCCCTGGGGAGTTGCACACCGAGCACTAGCTGGGCGTAGAATGGCGAGTACCTCTAGGAACGTCCGTCTAGGAACGTAGAACAAAAATCATAAGCCACGAAAAACCTGGCCGTTGGGAAGCGCGACTTCCGCGGGACGAAAAATATGTTGACCCAGAAATGGGCCAACTGCGGCAAGCTCGTGGTCGTCATGTGAAGCACGATGACTTTTGGGTTCGTCTTTGTCTTGGAAAGCAGTCTGTTCGCGCCAGACGGGTGGCATTTTTTGTCTAGCGCGACCGGATTGTCACGACAAACCGTCATTAAGGTTGCCGCTGTTGGGGATCGGCACCGGTGACGCCTCCCTGTGACAGCCCGTACTTGCTGTTGCAGCAAAACTTCTCGTCTGGCAGAGGGGAGGAGCGGTGATAGCTATCAATAAAATCATAAATATCGAAATATTTCACCTGTCCGGTGCGATTTTCTGCTACCTAAATGCGCAAGAACTAAAGATTGTGTTTTCGTCTCGAATACCAACGAGCAGATTTAAATCATTTCCAGAGTCGTTTGAAAGACCATTAACTGGCTTGGCTATTAGTTTACGACCGACGAATCATCGAGTTGGAATAACTGCTTTGTGCAGCAGTAACCATTTATTTCTTCCAGGAACATGTCAAGCTAATAGAAAACGCTGCACTTCGCTCTGCACCACAGCAAGTTCCTTTCAAGTAGTGGGGTTTGTTTGCTGAGCTGATTTCATCGAAAGAACTACTTCCGACGAGCTTTAATCTTTGAAGACCTTCCAGCGGAACAGGACAAAAACACGCTTTTGATTATTTTCTCTCCATAAATGTTCGTTTCCAGTTACACCTGCTGCTCACTTTACCAAGTGGAAATTTTGCAAAGGAGCTCCCAAGTAAGATGTTCTAAAACTGAAGCCTTCCAATAAGGGGAAAAAAAACATCAAACGTGCTCGATTTTATGTGTCTGGAATTTGTCGTTCCGCTAGTGCACATGCACAAACACACAAGCTACTTTGCACGTGGCTTTCAGCACCTTCGCGACGGTAACAGACTACCCACCGCACGGGAAAAGCTAAAACAACATCGAGCTCCGGACAAAGGACGAACCTCGCGACTTCCTTTCTCGCCTGTATTTCCTATCGTCAATGCGGATCGATGCATCGTGATCGGGAACGAAATACGGATCTCTCTGTCTCTCTTTTTGAAGCTGTTGCTTTTCACGTGCAGTTAGTCTATATTTTTCTGCTTCACATCACTCGAAACTTGCCCGCACGAAAAAAAAGGTCCGCAACGAAGCAACGTACACATCTTGTCGGTTTGCGATTCGTTGCGGAAATGGAACAAAACTAATACTATTTGCAACGACGGCAAAGAGCGTTGCTTCTTCGCTGTAACGTGCACCACACACCACTGGAGCGTAAACACGTCTGCGGATGCACGGATATAAATATTCGCAAACAAAGGATTTCGTTTCAATTTTCGTTACCAGAAAAAAAGTGGCAAAGGATGCAGCTGCAGCAGCATAAATTCGGTACGATAAGGAACGTGGAGAGTCGGTAACGAAATGAGCTTGGGATTCGGTTTTTGATGTTTTGTTTAGTATACGTTTCAATTTAAAGTAATGCTTTCGGTGCGGTACGTATTATTTTCATAATCTTCTTACTTCATTGATAGTTGAAGATGCGATCGGCAATATTATGGCAAATCGCTTGAAACAAGCTAATCTGCACATCTTTGTCGAACGATCCAGAATCTTAATTCTGACTGCAACAAAACAAGAACAAACTGAAATCGTCCAAAACTACAAGTGCACCACTTATCCGGCAGCAAACGAGTACGCCCCTTACCACCGGCAAAACGGTAGGTTAATTTTCTCCTAAGCACGAAATTAAACGATTTCGAAATCTGATTACGGTGCAACATTTCGCAGGCAAAAAAGGACATCGGAAAAGCTGGGAAGGGAAAATAGAGGAATTGAGCTGGAGGGAAGAAACAAACAGTCCTCATGCTGCTGGTACCTTTTTGTGTTCCTGCAGGTAAACGAAATGTACAAGATACACCACCACCACGAGGAAAATGCACAGTACAAAGCTCTCGCTATCTGTCTGTCTGTGTGTAGGTGTAGCAGAGCTTTCCTTTTTTCTCTATCTCTCTCTCTCTCTCTTCGTTTTCCCTCCGATGGATGAACAACTTTTCCGCATCGACTGACAAACGCGGTCGTGGTTGTTTGCCTTCACCTCGGGAGGGAAGTAAACGGTTCATTTTCCTTCGAAGAAAACGACACCCTACAGCTGCGGAGGGAAACGAGAAAACGGGTGCGAAACCGTTGCACTGCATAACAACACAACGGCGAAAGGAAATGGAAATTGTGCAAAAAAAAAACAGGTGCAAGGATAGAGACACCGTGCGGCGGGTTGAAAAGATCGGTGGAAGAAAGCAAAGGCGCGGAACGGAGAAAGGATAAATATTATTTTAAATTCTCGTCGAGCGCATTAAGCACCTGATCTTTTGCATACACACCCGTCCCATCCGCCGACTGTCTACCCAACGAAATCCTTCCTTTCGCAGAAGGTGCTTTATGTAGCTTTTTTTATTGCTCACGTCTCTTTTACCAGGAAAACTTATTATTTTCCGTACCGTCATTTCTTTTCTCAAAAAAGGAAGGAAATCTTATTCACCTCACAGTGGGGAAAAAGGGAAAGTTGAGCTGCAGAAGGTGTAAATGCTGTAGCAAGCTATTTAAATATTTTAAACTCATTCTATGCATTTTTAACGAGGGCCTTTAAGCACACCACCCCACAAAGCGGGGAGGAAGAAACTCCCGCCAAATAATGCCCGCACACAACACATTCGTACGGTCGAGCATTGGCGCTGGTCGTTGTCTTGCACCGGTGGATCGTCCGGATCTTTCTGGCAGGGAAAATAGCAGTCGAATGCATAAAAGAATCCAAACCTACAAGGACCAGCCGGCACTGGAGCTGCTTCGACTGGGGTTTTGTTGTATGTGTGTTTATCGGGGTTTTTCGGAGCAATGAAACCGATAAAATCGCTTAACCTTTTCATTTATATGCTCTTCCCTTGGCAGCAAGTGTAGAAAGTTGAAAACCTTTTTGCGATTGTGGGATACGTGAATGAAGAGGTGAAGACAGCTGGCTCTCTCTCTATCTCTCTTTCAAAGGTAGTTCCTTCTCTGTGTGGCTAAAACGGCAAATTAAGTATCGTTGTATCGTTCTTTATTCCAGCTTTCACGAATGAGCGAAGATATTGAGTCTGAAGGATTGTAAAAATTAGGTTGACGATTTCAATTTTGCAACTGCAAACTTCATAAAATAATTGAAATATTTGGACTTCTTAACATCGTGCAAAGTTGTCACCTAGCAACTAGAATTAACATTTGTTTTTATAAAAACCGTACCGAAAG
>JXXB01020716.1:0-12815 GCA_000956275.1 Anopheles koliensis | reverse complement strand
GGAGAACGATCACAAAGGGAAGAGCAAGAGATAAAAAAGGAGAAATCTGAGCGGGCGTGAGCAAAATATGTTTCCTAGTTTAGTTCCTTGCTTCGTCGCGCGTTCGGTTCCTTGCTCCACATTCTAAGTCCATTTCATTAATGCACAATTCTTCGATATAATTCTGCACCGCGTGCTACGAACCGAACCTACCTTTTACCGTGCTCCCTCTATCGTAGTAGTTTCGGGCCGGCAAAGAACATCAATACGAAGTGCCGAAGCTGACGTTGCACAGTTGGATTTGAGGTGGATCCATTTTCGCTCCATTAGTGTCCTTCCTCCCGAGCGGTTCTTCAGTATCGGAACTTTTTCGTCCGGATTAATAGCAGCACGATCGGCACTTTATGATTACACGTAGCAAAGCTTAACAACAACTCAACAATAACAAAACAAACAAAAAATAGACGTATATATGCAGCATATTCACACCTCATCGACGATAAAAATAGAACCGCATTGTGGCGCTCCGGTGGCACAAGAAATGCAGCAGTAAAATCCAATCGCATCCGTAACCCCGCAGAAGTTGGTAGGACATTTTGAGCTAGCGAACCGTTTACACGTTGAACCGCGTCTCCGAACCATCGGCCAGCATTAGCGTGACGGTGCGATTGTTGATCCAGATCAGCTTCGCCAGCCGCATCGGATTGAGCCGACCGATGTCCGGTATCGGTGCGGTCGAGTAGCCCTTGATGCAGCGCGTCTGCGACTGCCCGAGCCCGAACATGCCGGCACTCGTCTGCCAGAAGGAGAGCCGATTTTCCGTGCACGAGTAGCTGACCAGGAACTTGCCGTCCGGGCTGAACGCGAGTGCGGTTACCGGTTTGGTGTGGGCCGGTATCATCTGGCACTTGTTCTGCCGCAGCTCGTAGATCGCCAGATTTCCGTTGCTGCCACCGACTGTGAGCGAATTTTAGCGAAAGAACAAATACATTCGGTAAGGATTGAGGTGGGGAAATTGTGACTTCTCAGTCTTTGTATCATTACTTATGAAAGCTGGAAATAAAAAAAAAAACAATCTAAAACGAATTACTCACCAGCAATACGGCGCGATGCACTGCAGTGGGAAACTTGATTGAATTTGCACATCAACGGGCTAACCTCTGCCAGTCCTTTGGTTTTAAGATCACCGGAATCGACACAATGGAGTGTTATATCCATAACCTGTAGAATATAACAATTTTTATAAAAAAAGGTTAATAACGCTCAGACACACCATGACGAGTAAAAAAAAAACGCTAGTCCTGTATTTCGAAAATACCTCGGAAGTTCATTAAACTAACAGCAATCTTGAAGTACAGGTCAACTATAAGCTATCACAACTATCAACTATAAGCTCAAACGCAAATCAGAATCGTTCAGATTATCTATCGCTGTAGTTTAAATTGAAAGACGCCATCTTTTGAAGGGAACAGTAACTAACAGCGGTTTGTTGGTCACGATTTCACAACACCAACGCAGTATGCCTTGCCGTTTCTGTGTGTTTTTAAAATTTACGCTAGTTCCTCGACTTTTTCCCTGCATGAAAGCAGTTCATACAATATTTTGAAGCAAAAAATAGCAAATAGTGAAAAGTAATAACAACACGATTTTCAACGCGACGCAGCAGACAATTAAAGCAACGTCGTGAAGCAAAAATTAATAGCTGAATGCATACAAAATACGAAGTATAATTCCCAGTTACCCATCGAATACAATGTTTCGCCCGAGATAATATGAGACCCAAGCGCACGTGTTTTCCATAAACGTCGTCTAACGCTCCCTCCTGTTTTGGCCCCATTATCCCGGTATTTTCCCGTGACCTACCTCCACGAGCAGGCTGGCGATTTCCGTCTGCATCTTATCGATGAGCATTTCGACGCACTGCAGTATCTCCCGCTTGGCCCGATGCAGCACCGACTGCGTAATGGGAACGCTTATCGCCTGCGCATTCTGCTGCATCGTGTTGTAGCGCGCTACCTCGCGCGCCATCGTCGTGATGAAGGCGGCCGGCCGTGCCGTCGCAATCAGCCGCAGGGCATGGCGTGCCGTGCGGCAGGCGTCGGCCTGCGGTGTGAGCGGCAGCTTGTAGTTCAGGCTCGCTATCAGGGGCGTCGAATCGCAGCACATCTCGAGCAGTCCGAGCAGCACCTTGGTGACGTCGATGTACGGCTCCCAGACGGTGAAGCCACGCCCGATCAGATCGATCGCTGCACGGCGCAGGGGCGTGTTGGCGGGTAGCTTCGGTGTCGGCGGTGCCAGCAGCAGATGCGTCAGTGCCATCGACGTCGAGCGGGCGAGATTGTTGTTACCGATTCCGAAACCCTCCACGACCGAGCTCTTGCGACGGTTTTCGTTGTTGCGTTTGCCCTCGGTCGCGGAGATGTCCTGTCCAAATTCGGCCCCGATCACACCGAGCAGCACGACGGCGGTGGACTGTTTGCGCTTCAGTTCCGCCAAACTCGACGGCTTCCGCACGACTTCCTCTTCCTCCTCCGATTCTTCCTCGTGCTCTAGTCCACCGGGTTGGCCGGTCGGGCTGGAGGTCGGTGAGCCCGCGTTCGATTGACCCGTCCCGGTTGCCTGTTGCACGATCGGTTCCGTGTGCGTGTACAGCGGCAGATACTGGGCCCAGCTTTCGACGAGCTGCTTGCGGCCCTTCTTTCCCATGCGACCAAGCTCACCGAGCAGCAGCTGCTGGGCGGCTTCACGTATCTCCAAACAGTGGTGCTGCCACCGTCGTGCCATCATCTCCACCTGCGGTCGCTTGAAGTTGTTCGCTTCGAGCGCGTCGATCTTCTCCGGCAGCAGGAAGCAGTGGTGCGTGGACAGCAAACTCCAGCCTTGCTTAATCTGGGCTTGCTGCTGCGTGAACGCCTCCTCTTGTTCCTCCTCGTTGCTCCAGGTGGCACGCGTCGACTGCCGGTGCAGCTTGCGGGCTCGCTCCTGCTCCGGCACGAACGTGGCCATGTTCATCGACATCAGCGTGTTCGACATGGCCACCATCGCCAGCAGGTGGTTGGAGGTTAGCGTCGTGCTTAGCTCCCAGTGCAGCCGCGCGGTAAACAACTTCGTCAGGCCTTCCCGACGGAATTGCTCCGGCGTCATCGCGACCGTCTTTAGCTCCTCGGGCGTCGAGTTGATAACGATGTTGTTCTGCCATGTCGGCAGCAGCAGCGACATGTAGCCACCCTTCGACAGCACCCCAAACGAGACGGGAATCTGAGAAGAGAATAGCGAATATATATTTTTTAAGCAAAATGACCTCCCAGGCTTCGCCTGCCCCGACATTGAAGCCTCACCATCGGCCGCAGTAAACCGAGCTGGGTTTCGCAGACTTTGTCCAGATGTGGATCGAGACCCCAGGAGTGAATCAACGATAGCAGCAACTGCGCTACCTCCATCACGTGGGTAGCTTCCATACGGGGCGCAATTTTTTTCGTAAGATCCGAGGCATCTGTGGCCGAACGAAAACAAATCGGGAAGATGAGTTTTGTTTTTTTTTTGCATTTGTTTTGTTGCCGTGCGCTAATCACAATCGCGTTTTGTCGTATTTATTGAGCACCGGTTTCAGTACGTGCGATGTTGTGTCTTAGAAAACCTCAGTCTCCCCTCCCTCCCCCTACATCTCTTACCCCTTCCCACCCCTTTGAGTGCTTTGGGACAAAAGGTTCTGAGAATGGTGTGCAAATTTGGTTGTTGTTGGTCGCTCTCTAAACACAAACACCAGCAAAGGCGCGCGAGAAGCGCTGTTTGCTTTCTTTGCGAACACACGTGCGCTTATCAGGATAGAACGCAACCGTTGGTCAGTGCGTCGTTGTATTTATAAGTGCAATCTGCACAAGCCCTACACTATTTGCCCTCAATCAATCACTACGAGCGGCAGTGCGCTGTATTGACGGTATTGACACAGCGGAATCGCCAGGGCTAACGCGCAGTATATAAAAACGCGGATTTCAGACATTGGAATTACAGTTTGCCCAGAACGCAGCATACGTGCAAAAAGTGTCAAAGTGCGTTAGCGAAACGAATTAACTTGTGTGCGGAAAAAGGTGCATCATGGCAAGCAAAGTGGTTCTTGTCGCGCTGTTGTGCGCTGCGTTGGTTGCGTTCGTGCAGGTAAATCAAACATTAATATAGCAGAAAAATATTTACAAAAAAGCAGAGGATTAACTGTTTGCGCTGTTCGCTGTTTCCCTTGCCCTAGAGTGCACCACAGTATGCGCCCGGAGAGGAACCCGTCTACGATGACGAAGACGCAGATTGGGATGAGCCGATAAAGCTACACTCCTCTGATACTCAGACCGTCAGTGAGGATGACTTTGATCCCAGTAAGCCTACTGCGTGATTTTGATTTTTCTGAGTTTACAAAAGCGGGAAGAATCATTATGTTTCTTCGATTGTTTCATTTCAGGCGAACTGAAAGAAGAGTTCGGAACCGCCCTCGATCCTGGCAGACACTTCGCTTCGGAACAATCAGAGTCGGGCTCGACATCGAGCGAATAGTAGATACCCGGGGGAGAAAAAAAGGGAGCACCCTTTACTGATATGTTAAAGCATCGAATGTACAGCATAACTTATGCGAATCAATAAAAAAGGAAGAAATGGTATTATACAACTATGGCTAAAAGTGCTCCGTGTGTTGTCTACATTAGCGTAGTGCGCATGCAAGTAGGTGCGATGACACAAAACTTACCCTTACCCGTGTCTCCTACATTTTTTACAACACTTTCAAGCTTTGCTTGCACCTTAGTCTGCACGTTCTCGGCGCCTTCCTTCATTTTGGCCAGGATACCTTCACGATTGGGCGAAAAATGAGAACACGATTGTTGTTTAGTATAAACGATATGAAAATAATGTATCTAAGCTAACCGGAGACGATTAAACACATTTTAAAAGGATTGTTTAAAAGATGGCTAAATGTCTACAAAAAAAAAAAAAAACAGAACAAACTAAACGACTATCAAGCTTAAAACTAATTACTTATTCGTTTAAATCATAGCTCCAAATTACCAAATTGTTTGCATGTTAGCTTGTTATCTTTTCAAAAACCGCATTCTCTCTTTTAAAACGGTACAACTACGATATGTGGCAAGCAAACCCATGTTTTTTTTGCAAACGGAAAGCTAATTAACACATTACAACACATACACATACACATACAAAGCTGCAAAGAAAGCTACACATTCTATTCAACGGGGAATGTAACAAACCATGTTTATCTTTCTCTTTTAGTATTTTCTCCATGTCACCGGCCTTATTTTTAACGCGTCCAAAGAAATCTACCGTTGCAACGTTCGCAAAGTGTTGAGATGTTGTTTATCGTTGACGTGTGTTTTGTTTTGTTATATCATTCGTTTAACGCATTATTTACACATACAAAACGCAGCGTGTGTAAAAGAAGAAATAGAAAGGAAGAGTACCATTATATGAAGTTTCATTGTTGCATAACCATGTATGAGAACGACACATTCTACATCCCCTTGATATTATTTACAGCCTGATGTAAACAGGTTGACCCGTCGACAGTGTGTAGGGAATTTAAAAAATAGGAAATACCTGATATTTTCTTTCCTGCGTCCGAAGAATGACTATCTGCCCCCGTTGGGATTAGCAAACCTTCAGCCTGCACAAAAGGTGAAAAAGTACGTTAATTATAATGAGAGTAATGGTTCATAAAACGATAACACTGACCTCTAGCGTGTTTGGACTCATGGCCGCATACTCTTCGGCATGCAGCTCAAATATCAACCCTTCAATATCGAAAAATAGAATATGGCTTTCAGCGTCTGAAAAAAGGGGAAGGAGCACAAATAAATAATTTCGATAAAGCTAAGCAAAACTTGTTGCGTACCTTTCGGGTTAGTACGAAGACCTTGAATGATTAACGGACTGCTTCGATTCTTCATCAGGAAGTCAGCGTGTTGATTGTTGTGGGCATGCAGCTGCTGTAGCTGGTGAATACCTCGTTGAGTAGCGTGACGTATAGCATTTATGTTACGATGTCTCAAGCCTCTGCAAGCAGTTGAACATCGTTTTATAGCTTTTCTGTAAATGCAAAAAAACAACGCAGATATCTCACCTAAAGAAATGAACGGCCGGATTCGCGAGCCCCATTTCCGACGTGGATCCAGCACTGCTGCATGTTTCACCGCTGTTTTCATCGCAAGCGTTCAATACCTCCTCGGCAAGAATGCCGTGAAGCACACGATCCAAGTGACCCGTTTCCATCTGCCAAACGTACACCGTGCCATCGGAGCAACCAACGATCAGGAAATCATCCAGTGGTCGCCATTTGATCGAAATCACCGGAAACAGATGCCGACTGGCAAGAGTTACACATTTTCGCTCCTGCAAGCTAAGCAGCGTTACCGAGTGGTCCGATGCCACCGAACAGATACACTTCAGGATACGAGGCTGTAACAACGTAAGACGAAAAGATGAGCCTACTACGCATGTAAATCAAACACAAACACTTACACTACACGTCGGTGGTGGTACCAACAGCTGGGTAATCTCTCCAGCATGCACACAAAATCGATGAATCAACGAACCACTGTACAAATCCCAGAGGCACACGGCAAAATCGACACCACCGGAAACGAGGTGGGATTTATCGTACCGCGAGTGGGCCAGCGACGGGCAGAGCAAACAATTCACGCGTCCACTGTGACCGTTTAGAATTTGATGTGGTGGCCAATCTATAATTGATTGCATTATTACACCGTTAGCTAAAAGTTGTTTGAATTGCGATGTTTTTTTACACATACCACTGAACTGCTGATGATTCCCATGAAGCAGATGCAACATCACTGTCTGCGTTGCCGGTACAATAATGATGCTGCCATCCTCTCTGCCAACCACTAAGCGACTTTGTTGTGGTAGGTAAATGCTGGCGGTCAGTTTAATCAGCGGTTCGCTGTTCTGATACAGCTGGTCCAAAATTCCCACCGGAAGAGGATTCATCTTATTCCATGCTTCGAGCAGCGACGTGCAGATTGTCGCTTCCAAAGCTGCAACGAGGAAACGAAGGTTTCACTAGAAGAACACGCACCGGAAAACTGGATCACTTTACTAACCCGCCGGATGTTGCTTCTGAACCTGCTGAATCTGTTTGATCTGCTCCATTGAAATATCTGGCACTGCCCAGATATTAACGTACCCCTCGGAATCGCCGCGCAGCAGATACTTCTGCGTTTTGCCACCCCGGTTCGATGTGACCAGCTTCATCGTCGGCGGGCAGGACAGTGGTTTTTCGCCCGTCTGTGACAGCGTGCAGTACAGGAATGGCGAATCTTTTCCCACGGACGGTCCATGAAAGTCCTTGTTGTCGGGGATGCTGTTCGCTGGCAACCGGAACAGATAGCCTTTACCTTCGTCCGACCAGAGGATGACGCGGTCGTTCGACAAGAAGTCGCCTCCCATCCATCGTTCACCGGAAGGTGAAAACACACTGCACAGTACGGTGAAATCTCCGGCATCGTATATCTGCCAGTACTTGGCGCACACTATCAGCACCGTCCGCTGGTTCTGCGAGCAGCAGTTCATCGTAATCGCATTGAGACAGCGTATCTGTTTCGATTCATTTTCGTAGATTGGCTCCGAATACTTGTTCTCGTTGCCAATCAACGTCCACACCTTCACCGTTCCAGTTGTGGTGATGGCCAGCACGACGTCATCCTTGCGTTTCGACGGGCGCAAAACATGCAACGCCGAAATCCAGTCCGGATTCACTTTCGAGCTGAGACAGAACAGAACCTCCAGGCTGAACGGATCCATCACCATAATTTCGGCGTAGTAGCCATTGCAAAAGAGACGAATGTCGTCGCAGTTGGCCATATGATACGCCTGAATGTTGGTGTGAACCTGCGGCATCTTGATGCTTTCCGTACACTTGCCATCGACCAAATCCCACGTACACATCTCACCATTCTCGGACGAGCTGACGAGGAAGTTGTTGTCCTGAATGATCGATGCCCTCGTCAGACACAGAACCGGAGCCGTATGTCCTACCAGCAGACATCGTGGGGTCATTTGCAGTGTCTCAGGATCCACTTGCCTTTAGAGTAACAAAAAAAAAACATTACAAAAATAGCGATTGGGTAATGCTGTACACGATGGTATAGCAATCTCATTACCATAAACAAATCTGCCCATCGTAGCAACCTGTCGCAAGGATTTTCTGGTCTCGTGACAGAAAAACGCTCGATACGCAGTGCGTTGGAGTGTTCGGACCCCAAAGTACCACTGGCACCACAAGGTTGGAGTTTAGCATGGCTGTAACTCGAGTTTCACTGCACTACGCACTTGTAACGAGTCGGGAACGACCTGCGTATGCTGAAATTAAGTTTTTTTCTCGGTCGTTGTTTTTTTTTTTTGGTCACCAAATCACGGGATTACTCTGTCGTTCAAAGCATTATTTACAAATCAGCTGTCATTGTGTGGGGCAGCAGCTAGTTAATGTGTGTGTGCGTGTATTGTTTTTATTGATCGGAGGCTTCAGGCACTTCACCACAAAAGATTTCGTTTGCGTATTTAGCACGAACGAGTGTCGATTTTCTTAAAACTTTTACATTTCTTGCGACAAGATCGTATCAGCTACACGACACGGTAGTGGTTCGGTCGAACGATTGAGTTATTGAGGTGGAATAGAGCTTTTTCGTCACAAACACGAAACTTGGTTCGTTTTGAGCTGCTGATAAGAAAATTTTCACTTTGACAGCTATCAATTTGACAGCGAGCTAGTGCACACTGAGATTTGGATCTCGGACATCCTAGTGACGACGTTTTTGTAAAAATATAGTTTTTTAATTTAAATAAAATAAATTACAATACAAATTGGCAACACGTTCGAAAAATTAAACTAAGCTATTGGACAGCGTTGAGATGGTTGCTTTTACAGTAAATTTAGTTTATTTTACATATAAGAATTTGTTGTTTCGACCGCATATCAAAATCCCTACACTAATGATAGCTACTGAGATGGATAGTACGGGTTTCGTCCCGGTGGCGGTCCAGGAGGATAGTACTTGTTTGCGTGTGCATGCTGATAGTGCGCCCACGTCTGAGGTGGTTGAGGAGGCATCGCGGGTGGCATAGCTCCGTACGGTGGCGGCGGTCCATGGCTTTGTGGTGGTAATGGCGGCCCTGGATGCATCGGATACGGAGGATACGGATAGTGCGGGTTTTCGGTCGTGATATGCTTTGGAATGGGATTCGCTTCGATTTCGGTTGGTGGTAAAGGTGGCAGTGGCGTCTGAAAGGCATGTAAGAAGATGAAATTGAAAAGTTATTCTACGTGCTAAGACGTGTTCGATGTCGCAAGCATACCTTAACAGCAATGTTAGGTGAGTTTTTGTTTGTAATTGGTGATATATTTGCTCGCTTCATCGGGGGTGATGCTTTGCTGGGCGGAAGTTGGGGTGGACTGTCTGGTGGAGCACTGCCCGCCTGCGCTGGTTGATATAGATCTAACACCTGGTGACATATCTCCTCCAGTATCTCCATCGTCACGTCCTGCACAAACATGTCCCACCATTTCAAATGCTCTGGCTGTTTGCCGACCCAATCTACAACCGTAAATTTGCTCAGCTTGCTGGCCAGGTAGATTAGTGCCACCGCAATGATTTCCGGCTCCCACTGAATCGAGACAGTCGTACTGAGCGAATCGTTCACGAAGTTCCACGCCATCTGCACCATTTTCTGTAGCTTGGCCGGATCACCCTTTAGGCATTTGGCGTACTTGACCAGAAACGAGTATGGATGTTCAACCTGCAGATCGAACTTGATGGTTTGCAGCAGGATCCTTTCCAGTGTCATCACTTCCTCCTTGGGATCATCACCGAACGATTGAAATTTGTCATCCGCGAGCAACGCTCGGGCAGTCTTGATGATGTCTTTGCACTTCTTTGGCGTTTCCTCCACCTTGCCGGCAAGAAACAAACAGCAGCTCGCCGTTACGAAGCGTGGAAACGTGCGGAACGAGTGAAACATGTAGAAACGATGGAAGTAAACAACTCCGGTCGCTACCGTATTGTGCCCTAAGCTCATCGATGCACCGGCTTCCATGATGAAACGGGCTCCTTCCTTGCGGTACCTCCGTTCCGTTTCATAATCGACACCATCCCTGGACGAGGGAGTGTTTCGCAAATCCTTTTTGTCATAGTACCAGTTGGGCATCGTCGCTGGAGAGATATTTTCAGATCAAACTTTTACCTTGCACTACCACGAAACTGTATTTACGTGCAAACTTTATGTAAACAATTCTTTCTGACGTGTTTGACAGCTCGTTGAGCTGTTCAATTGGCATAGGGTGAAGCAGAAAAAGAGTTTTGGAAAAATGGCAACAAAAATGAACACTGCTCTTTGTGATATTCTAAGCAATGTAAAATAAAAATATGGTCATCGAGGTTTACGTCTACACAAAATGTTTTGATCCAAAAACGTTTTTGCTAAATTTGCAGCAAAACTTCTTCTGACAGTTGCAAGCAATGCCCATGCAGCAAAACGGAAGTCCCACGTGACAGCTGCTGTCATGCAGCGAATGCTCCGCAGGCAGCGCTGAACGACAGCTTCCGCTTTCTTTTACTTTGTGTATGGTGTCAGAGTAAGGTGAGTTTGTGCGGTGTTCTCGGGAAAAGTTGGATTTTACATCAATAGTTCATCAAAATTAGTTGATACGAGATCGAAAGCGAAAGCTGCAAGCAGCCGCAATAGCAGTTGGCAAAGGTTTGAGTGTTTTCGAGCGGAAATTTGTAGCAAATTTGGGGTGTGAAGTTCCCGGTCTTGTCATAAGGTTGTCGGAATCGCGTGTCAAGGCGCGTGATACGTAGTCGGCAGGAAAAGTGTGAAATCTAGGGTTATAGGCGCGCGTTAGAGTTAGTTTTAAGAATATTTACGTGGGTTTACTGTGAAGAATACTACCGACGTGTTGGGGATCTTTGATAAGGAAGGCGCACGGTGATTTGATTGCTCTCCGGCAGCGTGGTTTAAGCGGTACGACGGTGCGAGTGAAATACTCTCCCTCTCCCCCCTTCTGTGCGGGTAAGTGTGTGAGCCCGGAATGAGCCCCGATGAAAGCCTTCTTTATTTAAGTGAAACATGTCGAGTATTCGGACGCAATATCCCTTCCAAAATGTGTCTCAGCATCCTTTACGAACGTTTCCTGGTTCCTGCAGAAGCGGTGTGTGTATGTGTATGTGTTGTGTACAACCATCCATTCGTATGTTGCGAGTCGCGATCATGACATCCTCCTACTGGCACGAGGAGGAGGAGGAATGTGTACACGCATGTGTTTCGTTGACTGCAGCCGGAACGTGTATCGGACTGGAAGTTTTGGAAGTGATACTGCGCTTCGAATGCTCGTCACACTTTTCACTTCAAATGAAGCTGGTTTTCTCGAGCTGTGTTTGTGTAGTCTGTTTTGCTAACATTTCTTCACCATTCTGTGCATTACAGTCTTACTCTGAGCAACATCATTCACCATGCCGCAGAACGAGTATATTGAGCGGCACATTAAGCTGTACGGTCGCCGGCTCGATTATGAGGAGCGCAAACGCAAACGGGAGGCTCGCGAGCCGAAGAAGCGCGCCGCCATTGCCCGCAAGCTGCGGGGCATCAAGGCTAAGCTGTTCCAGAAGCAGCGGCGCAATGAGAAGATTCAGATGAAGCGCAAGATCCAGGCGCACGAGGAGAAGAAGGTGAAAAAGACGACCGAGAAGGTGGAGGATGGTGCCCTGCCGCCGTACCTGATGGATCGTGGTATCCAATCGAGCGCGAAGGTGCTGTCGAACATGATCAAACAGAAGCGCAAGGAGAAGGCGGGCAAATGGGACGTACCGATACCGAAGGTGCGCGCACAGTCCGACGCCGAGGTGTTTAAGGTGATCCGGAGCGGCAAAACGAAGCGCAAGGCGTGGAAGCGAATGGTGACGAAGGTGACGTACGTCGGCGAGAACTTCACGCGTAAACCACCGAAGTATGAACGGTTCATCCGACCGATGGCGCTTCGGTTTAACAAGGCGCACGTGACGCATCCGGAACTGAAGGCGACCTTCCACCTGCCGATCATTGGCGTCAAGAAGAACCCATCGTCACCGATGTACACGAGCTTGGGCGTGATAACGAAGGGTACCGTGATCGAGGTGAACATTTCCGAGCTCGGTCTCGTCACACAGTCCGGCAAGGTCGTGTGGGGAAAGTACGCCCAGGTGACGAACAACCCGGAGAACGACGGATGCATCAATGCGGTGCTTCTGGTGTAATTCACCGTTGAAGTGCAGGGAGAGGGTTTCATGGGCTGTGTTCGGGTTTCTACGCAGTTAGACTCAAATAATATGCTTCAGCAGCGAATGTAGGTGTTAAGATTTTCTTTAATATCAGGGATACGTCCGAGAGGTTGAGACAATTTAGGTTGGGCTCTTTGAGGGAAAGCGGTAGGGAGTGTATCAGGAACTTTTGTATCAAGAGAATCCGGTGAATAAGAAAAAGGTAAGGCGTTGGCACGCTCGCTCCCAACACAACAGCTCGATATCAACTCATTTTGATGAATGGTGGTAGAATCCTTTCGAAAGGGAAAAGGGATTGATAAACACTGACAACTAACGATTTGACCGTTTCGTCGCTGTGCCAGACGGTTCAAGATGCAGATCTTCGTCAAAACCCTCACGGGTAAGACCATTACCCTTGAGGTCGAGCCCTCGGATACGATCGAGAATGTGAAGGCGAAGATCCAGGACAAGGAGGGTATCCCGCCAGATCAGCAGCGTCTGATCTTCGCCGGCAAGCAGCTGGAGGATGGC
>JXXB01020691.1:0-18526 GCA_000956275.1 Anopheles koliensis | reverse complement strand
AATCACAGATTTGAACTCGAATAATTAATTATGATATTTTTACCATTGCTTGTCCATGTTCATGAATTTTAAATCCAGCAATGAGTGTAATCTAGATCCAAGCAAGATAGATATGGTAAAGTAGGCATTGGTGCTAGTATAAAAAATGTAGATGGTGACGAAATTAGAGAAGGTCGTAAAGTTATGGCAACAAATATGACATGCCGAAGCCAACTAGCCTATGATTAAACAGATTAAAAAGCAAGAGTGTAAAAAATGTACTGTATCACAAATTACTAAATTAATTCGCAAATTCTTCGCTACACACGACATGCTTACCAACACATACACACTTACAGTCGATGTTTTTTCTCTACATTACATTGTTTAATGTTTTCTGTTCGTTTTTCACTCATTCCTTAATTTGCTTTGAATTGGAGTAAAGCTAGAGGAAAGTTAGGCAAAAAAAAACGAAACAAAGCTAATGTTGTACGACACATTTCAAACCCATTCAAGATGCTCCGGTTCACTCCGGTTCACAACAGATCGGTCGTTAGATAAACGCATTCATTGTTTCCTTGTTATTTACGTCGTTCATGTTATTGCTTCTAATGTTACTCCACAATACCACAGACGGTGTACGTACGATGACGTAGCTTCTATATGGGGTGTTATTTATTCGTTAGATTCAATTGGTGCAGTTACATTAAACTCGTTTGATTAAATCTAACCTACTTTTAAGGAAATGACGTTCCATGTCGTTCTTGAATGTTACAATAACTGCTAGTTTACTAAAAGTGAAGCTTTAAGTTGCTTTGTATGATTTAGAAAACGCATTCTATTCATTCCTTTTATCCAAATTTATTTTTGGCTACTCAGTTCTCAACAACAACTCGAACAAATTGAGCAACACATTAAAACAAGGCCACCAAGCGACTAATACATGCATACAGAAAAAAAAAACACACAAAACTCAATGAAACCACCAACCGGACCGTAACAGAAACTGTAATTGGAAATTATATGCATACGTCCGTTTCACATCAACCAATTAAAAAAAAAAAACTAAATCTCATGCTAAACCATTATTTTCCTGCCCACGCCTAACCCCTACCCAACCCATGCTCCGTAAACCCACCGAACCCTAACTTTCGGCCCCGTCTCAGATGGAAAAGCTGATACTAAATTGTCCTCCATATCCATAGATTCGCTAGAAACGTCACCTCAATTAGAAACACATCGAAGATCGAAATCGATCCTTAAAAACAAATCCGAAGCGTCGCGTCTTTTGTCCGATCCGGAAAGCGAACGGCTCTTGGCGGACAATATGTCCGGCTCCGGGGTCTCGGATAACGGTGCCAACATGGTAAATTTGCATTTTGTGACTCTATTTGTTTTGAATGAACTCTTACAACTACCACAACAAACAACAAATCCTTTATGTTGTTTACATTTCGTTATTGGTTTGAATACTCGATTGCCGGTTTTGGTTTTGGTTTATTCTCGTTATGGTTCGTTTTGTTTCTACTTCTGTTTTCGTTCGTTTGTGTTGTAAGCCTACTCACTATTAATTAGTCTAATATCTTGTTAATAATTGTTAATAAATTGCCTCCAATCTATCCATGCTTGCTGTACCTTTCTATCTTTTGATCTTTTCAGTCACTATCTCCTCACGGTATCTCAACGGAATAAACTATTGTTTGTGATATTTTCCCGCGTGTTAGTTTCCAGCGTCTACTGGAAAGCTCTTCGCTTCAATATAATATTTTTGTTAGGCTTGTTTTTTGCAAAGCAGCACTGTGTATAAAGCCTATCTACATTTTTTCTTAAATTGTTCATACAAATATGTTCAGCGTTAAAGAATTTAAAACGTACTTCATCAATATTATCGGCCAACCGGCGTGATAATCATTCCACTCATATTCAAAGACAATCTGTACTTAGCTAGTACTGATATTCTGACAAAATGTCCTTAACGGAACTCAAAAAACTGTTCCAAAAAGTTGCACTAAAATGCTTCCTGCAAAAGTAAATAATACAATGTAAAATTCTTGTGCTGTTGTTTCCACTTGTTGAAGTTCTAGAATCTATTTCGTTGACAGCATAGCAATTTAATCTTCTGTTGTGATATAAGTAATTTTTGTACATAGATAATGGAATTTTGTAAATAGATGGTTACTTTTTGTACATAGTGTGAGATCTCCATGCCAACAACTTTTTGAGCTACTTATTAACGTTGAGACACCGACAGATGAGTCTAACCCCCTTCTCCCCTATAGTGTATGGTTAATCGTCGCTTTCTGTGTATACTCTATTCACGTTTACTTCCTCCCTCCCTCTCTCTCTTTCTCTCTCCCCATGTTTCTGCCGTGTGTCTTTGTGCGTTAGTTACTCTGTTCGATTAGCGTTACATAGCGTTATAATAATATAGCAAGAGCCCGGACCTATCGAGCAAGATCCGCGTTGCTCTTTAGTTGTGTTTGATCTTCTAGACACCAGCTAAGTTTGCTCGAATAGTTTGTTTTTGTCCGAGTTTATATTACAAACTACTCCGTAATGCCACCCGCTTCCCTGCACTGCCCTGCCCCGGGTTCGATCCGATTAATCACTGGCTCGTTTGTTTAGGGGAGCGACTCAAATACTGATTACTCCGGAAGCACGATGATTGCGACCTCCATCACGCCGCTCGTTCAGCGGCACCGGCTAACGCACCAGCGATCAACGCCGGCATCACTCGGTGCCACTGCCAAGCCACTGGCGGCCAGCAAGTTCTCGCAGCCACGCTACTCACAGGAAGAGGTTGCCCGCCAGAGCAAACCGCAGCTGACGCGCGGTATCGGAATCGGTACTTACGTCGATCATCTCACCGGTGACCGGCGGTTAGATTCTGGCACGAGAGAAAGTAGCACAGGTAGGTAGTATTCGGGTAGCTAGCTAGAGAGTTGCTTAACTACGTCTTCCTAACTTGTATGACACAGAATCGGAAACAGCGTTCTCAACATATCTTGCCGCTACCAACAGCAATAGTAATAAGGATAAGGCATCGTTTGCCGGGAGTAGTCTGACGTCAAGCGATGAAAGCAAAACAACCACCAGCCGAGGCAACTCGATCGAAAATCACGGTGGCAGCAGTGGCTATGGTGCGTCATCTTCGTAGCAGGTGCCTATAATAAAGTTGCATCCATCCGACACTGGGGACACTATTTTATACTTTGCTTCACTTTTTTCTATCCTTAGGAAAACCCGCCGGCAAGTGAGGAAACAATGTAACCGGGTAGCTAAACTTGCTGTCAAAATCTAGTAGGCGAATGTTAACACGTCCAATGTACATAACGACCAGCTTCAATGCGTACGCGATGTGCAGCAAGGCTTGCACCGTCATGTGACAAATGAGTACGTGTGCGACGGAAGTACCATTATCAAACCGGATCATCATCACATCCCGCTGCTTGCAGCCTCCGAAACCATCCTCGTCGTAGTCAGCAACGATGTGGACGTGGACGTGCAATTTAGTAGAAGGAACACTGTCCATCTGTCAGATAACCGCGGCTCATCGACCACAATGTGTGTGACAGCTGCTGCGTAACGTGGCTGTGGCTAAGAACAAAACAAACAAAACAAACAAACAAACAAACAGAAAAGCAAATACTGCCCTCCATCCGCGAATTGTAGTAGTGTTTGGCGTATAGTAGACGTATAAGCGTGTATAGCGTGCGATACACTATAGTGTGTGGCAATGGGTGCAGCCGTAGTGTGCAACCGTAAAGGTAAAGGCGAATTATAGAATGATACCTACCGTGCGAGCGAACCTCTAGCGTAGCTTACATTCGTCAGTGTTAGTAGCGTTACATTTTAGCTCGTTTAGATCGTGTTAGCAATCTTAATAGCAAACAAGCAAACACCTGTGACAACTCGGAGCTGTATAAGAAACCAAAGAGCAACTAAGTCTGTACATAGTACATACAGTGGCGTTCAACTAACTTGCTAGAAGAAAAAAAAAGTAAAAAGCAAATTGCCGAATAGCGAAACCGAGTGGAAGCAAACAATCGCAGCAACGCAAGAGATGCAAAAGTTAAATGAGAGAAGAAGAAGAAAAAAAACGTTACCTACACTGTAACCAAATGCACTGAATGTTCTAAACGGTTCTCTTTTTACTCATTTAAAACTCAAAGGCTTTTAAAAGTACGAATACTGCTGATAGACCTAACTAAGCGCACGTCAAACGCAGCACGCCAGGGTACGATGAAGGACGAGTGTTACAGCAGATTTACGATTAAGGTGCTTACATTTAAGCTACATGCGGATGTTACGAAGGGAGCAGCTGAGCGGAGACGTACGGCAAGCCCTCGCAGTAGCACCCACGCACGAACAAACACGAATGCACAGCGAAGAAGCATACTGGAACCATGTTCTAGTCGCATGCATCCGTTACAGCTTCCCGCCGCAATGCCCACTCAATGTAGAAGACTTTCCCGTAGGCGATGGTATAAACAAAAACAAAACCGAAAGCACTAAAATCTGACAGTCAGGGGTCCGCAACCACCGCCGCCAACGTGGAAATATATTACAGGATATTATGAACTTGATACAATCTATGAACAGAAACTCGAGTGATCGACCGGTTCCATCCACACCGTTTCCATATTCGAGCGTTTCTTTCGACTCGTATGGTTTTTTGCAACCGTTTTCGTCTCCTTTTTTTTTACTTTTCGCTTTACGGTTCCGTTTATACACGTCAGGACGCCCTATTGCGTTTCATTGCTATCGCAGATAGTGAGAACCTTTTTGTGCAGCGGTGCGAGCAGAATGCAATATTAGCTCAGCCAACTTCCATACTCCTACCCCTGTTGCACCCTTTTTCTATCTAATTCCATTGTTGCTTCTGCCTATTCGGAGGCGGCATGAAAGTACGAGTGAAAACAACAATCGACAACAACACATTAGGCTAACCTCAGAAACCGTATACTGAAATCCTCGAAGCGAACACTACTTTTCGATTCCTCAGACAATCAATTTATTCTCATTTTCGGATACCGATAGTGGGAGGCATCATCCTATCACGCTGACACAGCTTCACAGCTTCGAACCGTTTCGGTTGTACTATATCTTCGGATACACGCATACGTCTGCTAACATCCTACTACCCCATCTGCAACAACGCAGCTCCTGAGGAAGGAGCTAACTAGCCCAAAGAAGAACCAAAACGTCCGCTTAAAGTTAAGCCAGAAAGCCAATGCAGGTCCTACCACCCATCCACCCATGCTCTTGCAACTACAGTTCATTCGAAAGCAATACAAACAAAACGCGCGAACAATACATCTACTTTTTTTTTGTTTTGTGTTTTGCAATCAATAAGAATCTGTAAAAGCTTGTAACCGAATCGAAATACACACCACACACCAACCATTCAGCATGAACCTTCCTTCTCTATAGTGTTGAAAAAGTCGATACAAAAACAAAACAGATACTGCAATTAAAGACACCAGTGTGCTTGACTTTTGTTCTTTTGTTTCACGATGCAAACAGAAGCAGAGCATGTTTTGCATGTTGAACGAAAACGACAAACCAACAGTGAGAATAGAAAGCAAACGAACAAATCGGGATAGAACTAATATGATAAAGAAAGTGAAACACTTACAAACTTTGCATCTTACATTCGGAGAGAGAGAGTCATATAGAAGAAGAAGAATAAGAAGAAGAGAAAAACATCACAACAAAATGCGCTAACAATTTCACATAACATTCAAACTATCGCTCCAAAGAAACACGCCGTAATATGCTTGCCTACATTAGCATTATCGTCAACTGTAATGCAAAAGATATTTAACTGAACAAAATCACATCGAAGCTTAAGTGAAGAACATAATCACAAACACACACAAACAGTCACACTTTCTCATAGTAACACATAAAATGCTAGTTACGCACATAAAAAAAAAAAACAAAGAATGCACAGAAAACCGCATCGGCTGTTTAGCGTGGAAGCAGGATAAGTTTAGAACGTTATCCAAGTGAAGCGTGTTGATGGGCTTAGTTTGCATTGCTGGATACACTGGTCTAAATTGCATTAAACATTGCAAACCAAAAAAAACATACAAAACAAACAAAACACATACACTAAGAGAAAAACGTAATTATTATAAAAATGGCTTATATCTGTGATTTAAATAAAAACACACAAACACACACACACACACATACAAAGAAAAAAAACTATAAATTTAAACAAGATGTTAAATGATCTTAAGAAACGAATAGATTGCGGTGAGTGGTGCAAACGAAGAAGTAAACGTGACAACATAACAAGCGTCAACAAAGTGTACGAACGTTGCGGGTAAGCAGATGTATATTAATTCAACAAACATGAAAACACTAGCAAATTGAAGCACAGGAATGGAATGTGAATAAAATTAAAAAATGAGAGACCTAGAGCGAGAGAGATAGAGAGAGAAAGAGAAAGAGAGAGAGAATAAATTGTTAGGACGTTAGGAAATGAGTACAGTAAAAAGTGGACGTAATACGTTAACATTGAATATTATAAAAATAAATGAAATGTGCTTTTTAAATATTTTCTATATGAAGACATTACATTATATAGATATATACATATATACAATTATCGAAACGACAAAGGAGCAACCCGGAAAAACAAAACGATACACTCACAAAACATAGAGCATATGGTGGTGGAAGGACACATTTGTAGCACAAATTGCAATCGCATCAACGGCGTTGTAAGCGGTACAAGCACACATTGACAAGGAAAGATCGCTCGCGAAGGAGAAGGAATGAAGCATAGCACTGGCGGGCATGTTGAGTTAAACGATACGAGAAACGCAGAAAAGTCAACGGTGCAAAGGAAGAGACAGAAAAAAACAACTATTGTGTTATATTAAATTATACTCTTATACATACGTATAGAAACTATACACGCATAGAACTATTATGATGTGAGATCGTGTACAATGCAAAGTCTCTAACGGTTACGATTTAGAGTTTAGGGTCATACATGCGAAATCATCTGAAAGTAAAACGTGCGGCGACCACAACCACCTCCTCAATCACACTCACCGCCTGTTACAGACAACTCTTGCACGTTTCCCCCACCCCCTCCCCCTAAAAAAAAAGAAAAATTAGGCATTTTTCCGCTGTAACGCTCCCAATCACGACCGCCACTGCTATTGTTATTACTATTTCTACTACAAAGTCACTACAAAACTACAACCTACTACTACTCTTACTAATAATACTACAGCCATCGATACAATAGAACATCCGATTGAAACGTTCATAGTACCTTTTACCATACAAGAACGCTAATTCGCACATTCTAGCAGCGCAACAATCAAAGTAGGCTGCCCCATTCGCGTTACTAACACTCTTCCCTGATGCTAAACAAACCGATCCAAGTGAGCGTACTGGTACCGGGTGTAAAACGAAACAGCAACCACTTTCTAGTCTTTTCTAGTCAAATCGAAGGTGGGGCAAAGTGATGTAATTGTATGTATTTTGTTTTCCTCGGTTTTCGCATCTTCTGTTACGGTACGGTAAATGTTACGAACGCTGTTACTTAGTTGTAGTCTATATTTATACCAGTTTGGAACTGGGGACATGGAGCTAATAAATGTTTTCAGTTTACGTAAAGAGACTTTGTTTTATGTTTCTATTGTTGCTGAGTGGGGCAATCCAAGGCGGCTTTAAGGCGTTTAAGGCGAAATATTACATCCCGATTTCGGTCATTTCATCGCTAAATAAGCAAAACTCAAACGTTTCCCTTTATAACGTTAGCAAACATGCACAGCGTATAAGATACTGAAAAATATAATAACAAACGAGCGCGGTTTAGCAACGTCCTAGTTTTCCAAAAATGTAAAGACAAACAGAAAATGGCACGTTACGTAGCGCGAATGCGTGACTAGCGGGTCAAGTCTGTAAAACGCTAACTACCAAAGTGAACAACAAACAGACTACCCTGAGAGATGAGATAGACACAAAAAAGCTATATCAAAATTCTGGTGTTTGGAAAACATAGTCTTAAGGAAGGCAACCAATGTCAAAATTACAATTAAATTAAATAAACGTTTAGGCAATTTAGTCCGTACCCCGCTCGGAAGAAATGCAATAGTGTATAAAGCTATAATAAAAACTCGATTTGCATCTCATTCGTCACGGAAAAGCTAGAGTGGGCATTAACCAACGACACATTCCGCATACTAAGAGCAACACAAACAAACAAAAAAAAACTACAATATTCAATCAACGAAACAAACAACTTGCAACAGCGCCCGTGAGGTTTGCATATCGATCAGGAAAAGTGTCCGCATAGAAGAACAGAAGCGATATCATTCTGCAGGTGTTTGCCGCTCGAAAATAAAAAAAGGACATAGAAACGTACAAAAGGAACAAAAATTAAAGCAACTTTCATGAAATGATATTCGACCAAATTGCTAAATTATCAGAAGAATTCCAAGAAGCAGAACAAACTATTCACTACCTATTGTGGTTTAAACTCTACTTTTGGTACACATTTGCCAAGCCAACGATACAGTAACGGTTAAATTTATGGTTTTAGTTCATGCATACTTTATGTTTTGGATAATCCTATTTCAATCCACTCCAACCAGTGTGACGTTACTCAGATTATAACTCACTTCTTCAAAAAGAACAAAAAATAACCGAAATCCTGCATTGCATAGCAAATAGAGCCTTTCACTTTCTCATGGAATGTGAGGTAGTTCTGAGAGCAGCATAACAAGAACGGGAAACGAATTGTCATAGTATATACTTATACATTAAACTCAATAAAAACGCGCAACAATCACCATTTTTGCGACACCCGTTTGCGATATACGAAAGAAAACAAATATATAGCCTCCAGAATTTAACACATTTTTGCACATTTTCCTACGCATAATGGTAAGCGAAAATGAAAAACAAAACACACACAATGCAACAATTTTGAATCAGCAAAAAGAAAAATGCATAACCGACAGACAGGTGTGTCGCGAGCGCACATGGCATTGAACAACCTAGAGCTAGGTCACAGACAAGGATGGAAAAAACGGAATTTATCAACCCGAAAGCGCAAAAGCAAACGAACAAAAATCAAACACTCGGTACGCTTTGAAATCGTATCGAAACGATACATTGTGTTGTATTATAAATAGAAGTTTTTAATTTTTTGTGTCATATTTTTAAATCAAAGAAAGTCAATATTTTATCACCTTCACAACAGTACCATCAACACAAGCAACACGAAAACGGTAAACGAGTAAAACTTCACGAATCATGCATAGGCAGGCATAGAGAAAATTTATGATAAACGCAAAAAATACAAAACAAAGTATAAATACGCGAGCACCACTACACTAGCAAACACGGAGATTTTCAAACAACGTATGTTCTGCAAAGCAATCAGTGGAGAGCAAACCGACATTTACCGAATGCTGTCAACTTCGTACATAATGCTGAATATTTAATGAAAAAAAGAGCCACAAATCGAATGATAATGAGAAGGAAAGATTCAAATAAAAAAGGAAAAACCATTAAACCAACCATTTTGCTGTAGAGTGTTTTACTTCCGTGTAATTTTATACGAGCTCATAAAAAACCTAATCAACATCTGGAAACATTTATACAAGTTTTAATATTAGTGTATCAATCCTTCAAGCCAGACCAGACGCGAAATATGATCTTCCAAGTTCTGCGTTTTTCCCAGTTAGTGGGATTCTACCTTTGTAAAGGCTTTTACATTCGAATGTCCCTTTCCGGTAGTTGCACCAAAATTCTATTAATTTTGGAAGTCTATACCTCAAAATAGGAGATTCCAATAGGGCTATGTCCGATCCTATCCTCGTCACCTTTATAGTATATTGCGCGCATAACAGATTGGCCGATCGTGACTCCCGATCATGGAGCACATCCTTCGGCGATAGCATCCGCTGTCACTCGAGAAGTCTCCAAGGAACTAAAGTCCTATCCACAACACTGAGATTCACCTGAACGTAGGGTAAGCGGACAATTTTTAATTCCAAAAATTATAGACTCTCTGGTTAAGTGCGTATGATTGAATCTGGTCTAATTTTCAAATTTATGCTCTTTATATACTTACATGACCGTAAGATCATGTTCTTACCGCCAGAACTCTCAAACTTGTCCAATTGAAACTACCAATCCTAAGATCTACGGATATCAGATATGGTGTTGAGCATATACATTTAATTGCACCTGTTGTGGCCGTTGAAAGCTGCATCGGCGTTGGATATGAAATAATGAAATATTACTGTTTATTTCGGCCAGCAACAACGAATTCATACAAAATGTTTCATCCCGCTGAATATTATTCAAACCTTGCGTTGCGAAAGGTAATGTTACAAACATTTCACTGGTGCATTTTCTCATTTTTCGTATACTACAGTTAACGGCCATTTCAAATGTCATTTATCAAAATCAACTGTCGAATCCCAATCAAATGTAAACAAACAACTTGTGTCAATCAAAGTGCCAATCAACCAACAAATCTTAAATTAATTAATTAAGCGCTTCTAGCATGCTTTTATGTTTGAAACTCTACCACAGTTTTTCAACATTCGATTATGCCCTGTATGCCGCATTGTTCTACAGTTCATATTATTATTGTTTTACTTATTTAACACCATGTATGTAAAAGTAAAAAAATATATATGAACCAAAATGTTGTTGTTGTCAAATGTGATCATATTTGTTCGTAGTTTTATTTTATTTTATCAAAACCATTTTATAAAATGTCTTTTTTTGTTCCTTAAACCAGCGTACCTAAACCAGTGTGCAAAATGACAGCTGCAGAGCGGGAAATCAAGCTTGGCAGTTGTTTTTCTTTCTGCGTGCAGTCCCGCGTTTGTCACTAGATTATTGGTTGTTGTTCGTCCCATCATTTGCGAGTGTCTTTCGTACGTTGGAGATATTTATTGCTAGCAAAGCTCTCGATCATTGATCATCCTCCTGGTACGAATTTTGGACGATCATAAAAAAAACAATAGGTACGGAACATAAGGTACACAACTGTACGATCTTTTTTTGTCGAAGAGTACTGAGTTTGAGTTACGAGGAGTATTCTAGAAGTATTTTCGTCACGGGAGATACACTGCGCGTCCCCTTCGCCGGGGGTCCTTACCTGTCGTGACACACTCTTTCCCAGACACACGCGCACATTCGCACACCCGGCGACCATGGCGAAAGTGCACATCACCAACGTGGTGGTGCTGGACAATCCCAGCAGCTTCCTGAACCCATTCCAGTTCGAGCTGACGTTTGAGTGCATCGAGGAGCTGAAGGAGGACCTCGAGTGGAAGATGATCTATGTCGGTTCAGCCGAATCGGAAGCGTTCGATCAAGTACTGGACACGATCTACGTTGGCCCGGTACCGGAAGGCCGCCACATATTTGTGTTCCAGGCAGACCCGCCGAACGTCAGTCGCATACCCGAGCAGGACGCGGTCGGTGTGACGGTCGTACTGCTTACTTGCTCGTACCGAGGCCAAGAGTTTGTACGCGTCGGTTACTTCATCAACAACGAGTATGCCGACCCGGAGCTTCGTGAAAACCCGCCACCGAAACCGCTGTTCCACAAGATGACCCGCAACATACTGGCCTCAAAGCCGCGCGTAACCCGCTTCAAGATCAACTGGGACGATGCGCCCGCGAACGGTGTGAGCGGCGGACCGTCGAACGGAATGATGGACGGCGAGGAAGAAGAAGGAGCAACCACAGACGAGATGATGGCTGCGAACGGTGTGGATCATAGCGCGCATCATGATCATGGCATGATGGATGGTGAACCAGACGGTGTGTCCGTACAACAACATCCGCCGGATCTGGTGCACGACGAGAACAGTATTGCCATGCCCGCTACAGAAATGCCCGAGTTCAACGAAAACTCCAATTCGCTGGCGATGGAATGCTGAACTGAGCCGATCGCACACGCGCGGCGCGTAAATATCATCTTTAGCGTACTCTTCGTAGCTATTAATATTATTATTCTCTAGCCATGGTGCCTCGCTGAGAGGCGCACATGCCATGTTGAATGATACGCAAATGAACGATAGTTGCTTTGTTAGAACTGTCAAGCAGGATGTGACCAACAGTGATCACTATGTTTTCATTTTTCACAAAATCTCGTTGTCGTTTTCTCTGTAGCATACGGTTCGAACCTTTTTTGTTTCATCGAAATTTACTTAAAATTCACACATTGCTTAGCAAGCGAACGGTGAACGCATCTTGTTAGGAAATTAGGAAAAAAAACAGAAAACAAACCGACCAGCAAGCATAATTCTGTAAATAGTTAAGATTGTAATTGAACAGAATTTGAGAGGGGGTCACACTGTACCACATAAAATTGGCGGATCCATCGATCTAGATAATAAAATAAGTTTTTTTGTAAAACTGCGATGAAGGATCTCTGTGAGTTCATATCATATTTTCCGCCGCAACCAATGATTACATTTTTTTTAAATAACTGTCGAATAAACGTAATTTTCTAGCACCACATAAATGGAAGTGGTTTCGGATCGCAGGAAGCTCTGAGTATGAAATCACGGACATAAATAAATTACTATTGCTATTGATTTTTTTTGTTCGAATTACCATTCGGTGGCTGCTACGATTACGATCACATATACGAAATCCTGTATGCGTTATGTGTTGTATCGGGTCACAGTATCGTTGCAATACGTACCCCGGAAGTGCGTGAAAATTGGTACTGTTAGATCACATCACATAAGACATGCAGGAACATGTAAATAAAAATCCTTAAAATTACATATGGTTATACAATTTTAAATTCATCTTCGCTGCTTACCTTCTTCCCAGAACAGAAGTCTCTTTCTTCACATCGATTTTCCGGTCACACGCGTCATTATAATGAGCCTGATCCTCATTACCGGTATGCCGGGTACGTAGTAAACGCGCGATCGTTTGGTTACCAGGTTGGAAAGCAAGATAACCTTTTTCTCCGTGCTATCTCGTCGGCAGGAGTTGGCAAGACAACCATCATGCGCAAACTTAGCGACGAGCTGTTGACGCGCAACCTACCGATAACGGGTTTCTACACCGAAGAGGTACGCGACACCCGGTCAGGCGATCGGCTTGGGTTCGACGTGGTCACGTTCACGGGTTTAAGGGCACCGCTGGCACGCATTGGTTCCCGCGCACCGTGCGTTGGCCGGTACTCGGTTTGCGTTGCGGAGTTCGAACATCTTGCCCTGCCCGCGCTGGACGCGCGTCGTCAGCTGCCCAAAACCGGCGCTCTTCTGTTGGACGAAATAGGACGAATGGAATTGAAATCGAGTGCATTCACCGGTCGCATGAATGCGATCGTGCAAGAGGTAACTGCCGGTAAGCTGCCCTTCATTGCGACGATTCCCCTGAAAGCGGCGGGAATGGATGTGATCGAGCAGCTGAAGCGCATCACCGGGTGTCAAATATTTCACGTGAAACCGTCCAACCGGGAGCAGATGTACGACGAAGTGCGCAAAGCTGCACTGCTCATGATCGGTACCGTCCTTCCGCGATAGGAATCAATTTTCTCCATCGACAAAATCGACACAACACAATCGTTATTCTCTCGTATGCACACTGCGTTACGCTGTATATTTTCGTATAAATAAAAAGAAACTTAATCATATCGCTTGGCAGGAGGATGTGTAGAAGGAACATGACACCCGAATTCCCCTACTCCACAACGAAACAACGAAACAAAAAACCGCTCGCTCCGCTATGCGCACAATGCACATCTAACATCTATTCGCAATCGAAAATCAAACATCCGGCACTGCTCGGGTTCGAACCATGAATCATGAGAAACGGCAAGCTTTATCAAAACTGAACAAACAAATGGTTAATATTGCTCGTTTGATGCAACGAGTTTGATAGTGCAGTTAGCTTACTCTTTAGCGGGCTTCATCCGCCGGCTTTGCCCCATCCCCGTCCGGCGCAAGTAGGCGCAATCTGCACTACCAAACGCTTTATTAACTCTTCATGCGTCAGTTTTTAATAAATATCTCCTGCCGGTTCGTTCGATCAGAAGGCAAAAACCCCCTAATAATATCTAATTCCGCTGTGGGGTTTCCGGTGCTGGCATTCCCGTATGCTTCACTACGTTTCATCACCCGTTCGACAGTTGCCGTGTGTAGGACGACGTGGAAGTGATCGTCGTCACAACAGATCCGGTTGTTCCCAATCCACCAGCACCAGCAGCAGTTGCGCTTCCCGACCCACTGTCGCGGGTCGATCGTTTCCGTATCCGTTTCGAGCCCGAAGAGACCGTCCCCGTCGTCGACACGCTGCTGTTGTGCTCCATCTCACTAAACTTGTCCGCACGTGCCGTCCAGAATGCGCTCTGCCGATCACTGATCTCCTGCTCGTCGACGCACTGGAAGCATTCGTTCGGTGGTAGCAACATACTCCAGGTCCGATCGGTCGCGTTCAGTTTCGCTATCGAGCACAGGATGTCGCGAATCTCTTCCACCGGCAGCTGCGTGATCGTGGCCAGTTGGTGCCGCTCGAGTTTATCACATTTCGTAAAACGGAACAGAATATAGTCGCGTGCCTTGCGCATCTGCTCGGCGATCACACCGTTCGTGCCGGACACGCTACCCTCCGCGTAGATGAACTCCGACTGCACGACCCAGTTGCCGCGTATCAGCCAACCGACCTGGGGTAGCAGGCGGAGCACCTTTTCCGGTGCGAGCGTTCGTTCCGGGAGAAGATCGAGAATCTGCTGGAACGTGATCACTTTCGCTGGTGAGATGATAAAGGAAAATTTAGTAATAAATAGATGCAGTAAAAGTTTACTATTATTAATTTAATTCGATTTTCGTATCAAATTTGATTCTGAAATTTCTCGTCGTTGCTAAGAGATGTGATTCATTTGAAACCAACTTCCAAATCCACTATTTATCAAAGTACGCCATGAGCGGGTTGTAGCAAAACAGAACGACAGCTGCTTAGTATCATACTCGTGTGTAATTGTAAGTAATAATTGTGATTGGAAATTGTTACGCATAGTTGCTAAAAGCAAACATTTCTTTTCTGTTATAGTATCCTGAATATTGATTTCTTTTTCTCCGGAACAATAAACTACTTTGTTTTGAATCATTGGCAACTACACCAATTTTCAGATGAAAAGTAGTATTTGAGCAAGAATCACTTTCGTCGTAGAAAACGTACTTACCATCGGTGAGAATGACTTTCAATTGTTCGAGTAATGGAAGCTGTTTCAGCTTGTGCATACAAACAACCCTACTCGGCAGCAGGGAATCTATGTTCCTATCCGTTTTCTCCTTACTTATCAGCATGTCCATATACTCCACCGGTCGCACGTTCAAAGCAGCGCTGTCCGTGTCCATGCGACCGCTAACCCCGCCACTGGCACCACTGAACAGCTTTTGTCGCTCCAATTCCGCTGTGGACGAGTTTTTGTCGTGCCAAAACGTCTCGCACCACGGTTCCTCCGCCTCCATTTTCGAGAGGTAGTTGAAGGACTTTTCACGCGCTTTGCGCACCTTTTCATTTTCCGTCCGGGCGAATTTCACCGTCACCTGCGTCAGTTCTTCGTCTTCCGCGCCTCCATCCGCGTCCTGTTCCGCCTTTTGTTCTGCCTTCGTACGCTTGTCTTGCTTGTCGAAGTAGGAAAACATCTGGCGCATCGCGACGATGCCCTTGAGCGGAGTAGCATGAACTTCACCGTCCTGCATCACGCACACCAGGTACCGGCTTACGTCTTCGATCGGTTTTGCGCTCAGAAACGACTGTTTGTCCATCGTTCCACTGCGGAACGTTAGTTTTTGTGATTTGTCCCGCTGCTTTCCATCGGCCGCAAGTGCAAACTGTTCGCCCTTGAACGCATCGTAGTTGTTCGACGCAGTGTTCAGCGCATAATCAACCTTAACCTGTACGAAAAGAAACAAATGTCAATGGAGAGAATGTCGTTTTGTATCACGATATACCAATCACACCGCTTACCTGTTGATTAATTGGTTTGACGCAACAATTAACTACCCGGCTCTCATCGAAGGTGGATGTCGTAGATTTCACCGGATATTGCAATACGTACAAATTGTCTGCCAACGTTTTTGACAAATGTACCGGAATCTAGCGAAACGGAGAGCCAATAGAAAACCGACTTAAGGGTTGTAGAATCCTTTCGTTCACCTCTTTCACGTAAAATGCTCACCTCTTCCACGATGGGATCATCTTCATCTCCCATGTTATTGGCCCCCAGTTATCTACACCACGCGGAATGAAGAACCGTACCTATACGATGCACATCAGTGCAGCCACCAAGCGTGTGGCTGATGATATACACCAATCACTTTCCGGTCTTAGTTGAACTATTCTGGTCTATGCGACGCTACCTATCCATGGCGGAAACAGTAGATATACTATCAAAATTAAATTTGTTGAAAAATACTCGTTTGTAATTCCGATGGTTTGATCAAAAGTTGGCAAGGATCGCTTGCTTTCTTTCTGCGGTGACAACACGATGACATTTTGCACGGTGGTCGGTCAACATGGACATGATCTGAATTGCAACTCCAACAGTATTTTAAAACATAAATTAGCTAGAATTTTATCAAAGTTTTGTAGAATGCATGAAATTCATTATATATTGTCCAATATTCCAACACTAGAAGAAATATAAATTTGGAAACCATCTCAACGACAAATTGTTCAATTCATATGTATGATTGTATGTATGTTTATAGTCCCATGTTCCAGAACTTACAAACAAGTAGAACAGTTTACACTCGAATAGAAACATATAAGAAATACTAAACCTAAATAAAATAACATTTAGAGCAGTGAATCTCGTTAAATCCTTTATTACATACATCATTCCATTGAGCCGTTCAACGGTGATGTTTTCTTGAGTATTTGCAAAATACATCTAGCCCTAAAATGCATCTACTTCCAACATGCCTTCTACTGTAGTTGACGGCAAGATGTAAACAAACCTATTCGTTTACACGTCTAGTAAACAGTTTCTTCCTTCCCAAACTTATATGGACAATCCAATCCAACCCAGCCGTAAGCCATGGAAGAAAAATTTGTACGAAAATGCCGAATACGAAGATAACTATACCGATCCGTCCTTCCTGAAGGACATGCGAACGAACGTGAACCTAACTATATACACGCCCAGGCAAGCATTCACCGGTGCGACTAGACTCAGTCAGCAGATTTCTGTCGTCACGGCGTTCCTGCTCATCTTTTATCATCTCTACACGGAACGTATCGGTGCCAAATCAATATTTCTCCAATCCGCTGTCGGAACCATCCTGGGTTACTTTGTGTACGCCGGGCGTGACATACAGTTTGCCAAATTCATCGAAGACTCGAAAACAGCGTTCGCAGTGCTCGTGTTTGGATTCATCTTTTCGCCACTGTTGCATACGCTCACCAACAGCATCAGCACGGACACGATCTTTTCGATGACTTTCTTTGTACTGATGCTGCATTTGATTTTCTTCGATTACGGTGTTTCGTCGGCTTTCCTATCAAAAGCGATCTCGTTGAATGCCGCTATCTTTGGCTCCATCTGTTTGGCTTCGCGGCTTTCGTCGTCCCTGCACGCCTTCGTCTTGCTAGAGGTTGCAGCCGTCTTCTTTGCGCTCGGACCATTTTTAGTTACTAAGCTGTACAGCGTGCAACTGCTCGTGCTTTCCATAGCTGTATGCAGCTATTTCTTGCATACCATTTCCCACATTATCCTCTACACCTACATTTGCACATTGGCTTTTGTAAATCTGTTTTGTCCGTGGCTGTTTGTGCGACTGCAAAAGCACAAAAACAATATTCATGGTCCGTGGGATGAAGCAATCGTACCAGAGGAAACAGCTTCCTAAGCACGCCACGTTCTGAAAACTTCTAGTCGAAGCATTTCTATTTCAGTTAATAACAAATAAATAAAATACTGCATTGCAACAATGTTTAATTTGGACGTGTTAATATGTATTCACAATCCATTGTTAATCTTTCCGCCCGTTTGCAGACATACCCGTGCTCAATTATTTTTTCAGGTTTGCTGTAGAATGCTCTCCTTCTTCATAGAACATTTCTTTCTCAAACTGCGCGTACCATTTGCGACAAGTTGATAAGGTGATAGACTTTTGTCCGTAAACTGCTACTACATCTTTGTGTGCCTCCGTTGGATCTTTTTTCAAATGGTACAGCAAAATTAGAACTTCCCGCAAATGCCGTTCCGTTGGCACAAATTCACTCATTGCTAGTCACACGTGAGTATTGATGATTCCAATTGTTTTAAATGTTATCGCGTCAATAGAGCCGCACAAAACATTGCGTCCGTTTGTTTCGAAGATTGACAAATGTAAACAACGCGATTCTCAACAATCGCGAAAAAGGAAATGAAAATATGCAGCCACGAAGAAGCAGTATGACAAAAGCGGAATAGCTTTTAAATGACCGTTTATTAACCGCCACTGAAGCCTCGCGCAAGAAGGCAGAAGACATTTATGATGTTCATTACCTTGTTTTTCATATGGTACTTTTA
>JXXB01020658.1:0-13277 GCA_000956275.1 Anopheles koliensis | reverse complement strand
TTGTCTCCTGCCCTGAAGATATGGTTTGTTTGTGCAACAAAGAAACATCTTGAAGACACTATCGATGACATTTTTATTCGTACGAGTTTATTCCTAAAGCTTCAACTGCCCCGAGCTCCTCGGTAAAGTGATGGCAGTGTTGGGGAGAACTTGATTCGCATCCTCTTTCTCTCTCTTGCCCAACCTGATCGATTGATCGTATCCACTTCAGACCCGGTTCGATTACACTCACAAGTGGTCTGCCCGGAGCAAGTGGGATTATGTTGTTGACGCGAGTTATATGAATTGTCCGCGGTTCGGTTTATCTGCCCCCCCCGTGTGCTCTGATGTTATGCGTGGCACGATTTGCTAGGACCACCGGCGTCGTTCAAACGTAGAACGCGTTCGCCCTGCGAGGGAAGGAGAGTTTCGTTACGGCAATTTTGTTCCCTAACGCTAATTGGCAATTTTGACGCGGTGGACAAAACAAGCTGTCTAGGCAGGAGGGACCAGGAGGATACAGATATGGCAGAACTTATTTCTGCACGCAGCAACAAGCGTGATGCTTGAGTCCGTTTGAGTGGAAGAGACGCTTTCAATTTATCGTCAAACATTTTCGCTTAAATGTCAACTCCCGGTCGAGGAAGGTTTCTTACGCTTAGCTGCTACTATTCTGTGTAGATAAGAACGAAAACGATCACCCCCTGTGATTGCCGGGAGCTATATTTTTTTACCCATCGTTCAGCTTGATCTTAAAACCCATCCGCGCGCTGCTAAAGCGGGATAAAAATGACGTATAAATTAGCCAGATTTATCTGATGAAACTTCCCGGAGGGTGAATTTTGGCTCCGGCGCGTCTAGAATTATGTCTCAAGAGATGACTACGAAGAGAAGATTTCACCGCCCGGCTGGAGCATCTCCTCGGGCGGTGCGACACCGACGTCACTAATCGGGAACTAAATGGCTTCTCGTTGGAAATTAATGTTTCATTCGCACGATTTATTAGTTTGTTGTCGCACGTTTTGGAAAGCTTGATGGTTTGTTTGATTGTCCCTGCGGCATAGTAGAGAGGGAAAAATACACCTGCTGCACTTATGTGAAATCTGTTATTCGGGGTTTCACATAAAAACCCGTTGCATCCGGCGTTGATGGATTGATTGTGAGGATTGTCTGGCGGGACTGTTCATTTAATTTAAAATCCATTTTGAGGTATTTAAATAACTCTTCAGGGACGTAATGAAATAAGGGATTGTTTGTTTTATGAATAAGATAAAGAGAAAGGAAAATGCTGAACGTTTATCTGATGAGAATAAATCAATAAACATTAAGGTGCTTCTTAATGATGAACTCCATCATAATCGAGTGCTTGCCGTGAAAGAGAGTATCTGTGGAGGGAGCTCAGCTGTAATTAACCTCAATCCCTTTCAAAGTAATCTTTAACATGCATTGAGAGTCGGAAGTCGGATGAATAGTATATTATATGTGCAACGTGTTTTCGTTTAAGAAAAGTTTTATACACTCAATACATGTGCAGTTTGAAAGCAGCCTTTGGGCATCTTCATCTCCACGAAGAATAGAAGTAATTTAGATTTGGATAGCTTGAAAAGTCATTAGTCCCTTCAAGTTCCTGTGAGGTTTTCGCTCCAATACAACTCTCGAATGTAGCCAACAGGAAATGTCCTAGCAGGACGTGCATTTTACATTTATCGAAACAAGTTTGTCCAATTGCATAAGAGTGCACTCACCGAATTTGGCGGCGCGCCTTCTTCTAAAGCCACCGGTCCTGCCGTATGGGACACTGCAATTACTCTGGAGCAGATAGTTACGGAAAGTTTCTCTTCCCGCGCGACACAGCATGAATAATTTATCATTTGGCCTGCAACAAAATGCATCCTTTCCCTCCCGGGCGTACGGTTTTGTTGACCGGATGAAGTGTTGTAAATTTACGTCACACCATAATGCAGTTAAGAGATTACAATATATTGGACCGCTCGGGATGGGTGTGGTGTTGCTGCAATTATTTTTATAAATTCGACAACATTTCGAAGCGGTCGAAAGTTGCACGTTAGGGATGTGTGTGTGTTTTTTTTTTTTCATGCCCATTCTACCAGAGTACTTTCGAAATGGTTGCATTTAATTCCTTGCACCCTCTCGTGCAACACTCTCTTCGTGGATGTTGTTAATGTTTGCCGACAGTCATTTTTTGTATCTCTCCCAGGGATTAATCTTACCCCACCGTTACTGCGTCTCGCGTTCGGAGCGCATCGAATGAATGTCAAATAAAATTAACCAAGCTTCATCGCGATACGCTGCCGGGGAAATCGATTCGAAAGCATGTTCCGCCGCCATGAGCGTTTTTCACAAAACAAAGTCAAAAGAACCTCACATATAGCATCAAACGCAACCGAAACGCATTGCTATTAATGAACGATGCATTTACGGTGGCTTGAAGGGAGAAGCGTACGGAGAACGACTTGTGGGACACACGAGAGGACGCAACATGCGTCTGCTCTTAGGTGGAACGAATTAAGCCGACCAATTTAATTTCATACCATGAGAGGGCAGGAGAAAGGAGAAAACAAAACTTGGACATATTTTCGGTTTTGTTCCCGCTCAAGATTCCCTTTCAACGACCGGTGTCGAACACACATTTCAATTTCGAGCTGCATTTGCTGCACCCTACTGACTCAGGTCCCTGAAATGGCCAATGTGGCACACCGAAAGAGAAGACAATAAAAGACAAACAATAAAAATTACCAGGGAATCCCAATCGAACGCAACAAAAAACACTTAAAATGCAATAATACCGAAGTGGCTTACACCGTGTGCGCGTGTGTTCTGCGTTTCATAAATCCATTTAACGTGCAATTTTACACATTGCAAACACCGAATGAGCCTTTGGAGCCAAAGAGCCGCACCGCACACCACTTTGGATAATTGCATTTTATGTGCTTGAACCACCCAAATCGCACCAACTGCTGGTACCTGCAAAGTGGTTCTTTTTTTATTTATGCTTTTCCTCCTTTATGATATCCGTAATGTTGGAGTTTTAAATTTCGCTTCGGAAGCTTTTAAATTACACCCAATTGTTAAATGGAGTCTCGTTGTAAATATTGCATTGATTGTTTAATAAACTAATTGATCGTATTTTTGTATGGTATTACAATACACCTGATAAGTTGTTTTGCATTTCCATTGATATAAAATATATGCATGTTTCCAAAAATGAACGAACGAACTTTCCTTATTTCACTGCGACCATAACATTTAGCGCATAATCTATTCAGTATCATCAAGTTAGTTATTTTGAGTTACGACTTCTTACGAGCCCTACTACCATCTAATTTCCGAGAACTGTCAAGCAGATTCATTCTCCACTTAATGTTGCTTACCAATCAGACGTGCATCCTTCGTAAAGACAGCTGCATACATTTCGTGCCTAAGGCTCTCTAATAGAAACCCATCTCTATGGTGATGCTATTGACTCATCAGCCATTTCTGAACCCTCAGCAGTTTGCTTTAGGCTAGTTTTGTCTATACACATCTCCTTCTCCAGCATAATATTGCACCCATCACTGTGTGTGTGTGTGTCGATGGCGCCTCACCTCCCCTAAGCCCAATCGAGTACATACTCCGAGGTATAGTCAATTGCTTTTGCGATTGACTTCTTACTGAACGAACTTGGTGGCTCCCTGCGGAGTTGTACCCTCAAATATTTGGTCCCACAAAACGAAGCCCGCATCTTTCTCTCCGTCTGCTATTCAATAAAAATTGCTCTGAAGTTTTCGGCCTTTCAGCCGAAACCCGGGAACATTTTGGCCCAACCAGTCAGTCAGCCAGTCAGCCTCATGGTAAACAAATTGTGTTGATTTGTCTTGCAGGGAGGATCGTTGTTTCAGCCGCTCAATAACGATTCTACCTGACCCACAAGCAAGGCTGCGTCGAATTCCTGTCTCGTTTCCTTTCGATTCAGTCCCATTTCTTATCGGACAGCGAGGGATGGTCGAAGGTGAGAGAACCTTGGGAATTCCCTCGTATGCGGTGTACATCGTTCATCATTCGGTGGAGGAACTGCAAGAGGAAGACAAAAAAGGCGAAACATTAGCCACCTTTTTCAGTACCGGTGAAGATATGGAGGCTGAGTTCTGCGGATCACTTTCGTGGCATTTCAATCTTACGCTGGCTCCGCGTTTCTCCGGCAATGGAATGAAATCTGCCAGCGTTATCTGGATGGTAGATCTTGGCGGGCATTCTTGTAAACCCGCTAGAATCTTCCCAAAAGAACCGAACTTTTCCACTCCGAAAGATTCCGATGGTTTCACAAAATTTGTTTTCCTACACCAGAAACTCTCTCGGTTATGCTTTTTATTTTCAATTCTCGCGATCCCCTGGATCCTTACGGAAGATTGTACAAGATGATACGTTCACATACTCTCATACATCCACATCCACCGGATGGAACCTCAACATATCCACCGTCGGTGGATTGTTGGATCCTTTTACCACGAGCACAGTAAACAAACCTTCCTCTTCTTTCCTCTCGACTTTCAGCTTCCGCTTTGGATTCGATTTCTCCTGTGAATTCTTCTTGCGCAAGGATATGCAGTCAGCAAATTTGTATTCGCCCGTGCGCTTCTTATTTTCTCACCAACTTTTACGGGGCTGTTTATTTTCCACCCGACTATTCTTCCTCCCACAACATAGGTTCATCATTTTCGAGCAAGTGTTGTGGCGAAATTGTTAGTCAATTGTACGCGTCTACCCCACCAGGAAGGTACAGCCAAAGCGAAGGGAAACAAAATTAAACTTTACTTTCGTTGCGCTTCTTCTTTCTTGTGTAAATTGTGATACACAAGAGAATTTTGTCTTACAGCGTGGGTTCTTTAACCATCGGTAGCGTCAGCCTGGCTTCGAGGGACTTGCCTGGTTTGATGAAATTCAACACCAAACTCGACACCCTAGCCCCGCATAATCAACATCTTGCCAACCGTCAATCCATACATCAATCAATACCTTAAACCGATAGAATAAAGTGGATTATGGTGTTGATTTTTATTACGGCACAGATTGTTTTAGGACGCTGTGAATGTGCTGATAAAAATGGTTGCTATATGCAAACACAAACATGGTTCATCATAATACCATGAAGTTTTCCGTTCAGAATTATGTGAGAAAATGAAGATTGTTTAACAAAAAATTCAAACCATCCTAGGTTGTTATTGTGCTACTCACCGAAAGATGGCGCCACTTCACAAAATACCGGTGAATGAAAATTCGCCGAGATGTTGTAAAATATTACGTCACGTCAATATTGAAAAATGTTCGTTTATGTTTTTTTTTTCATTCAATCCATTTGCTATACTTCTACAGTTTCGTCTGTTAGCCAATGATAAATCATGAAAAAACAATCAATATTTCTATCGCCTTCTCGAGTCAATTTCTCCTTCTCCAAACGCGTTCCTGCTCGTTACTTTAGCAAAAACTTTTTTCTTCACTTCCTGCTCTCTCTACTGGAAAACTTCCATCACTAAGCTGCCGTGTAAAAAGTGTAAACGTAACATGTAAACTCAATTCACAAAACTTTTACCTTTGGAACGTAGCTTCCACGTTGCTTCTACGGATCGTTGGTGGCAGCAAGCGTAGAAAATCAATTTCGACAAAATTTCATCTGCGTATGTATTGCTTGTGCACGATTGTGCGATTGTGCTTACGCATAAATTTCTCACTGTTTTGTGCTTAAAAGTAAAACCATATTCTTCCAGTGCCCTCATGAGTTACGAATACTACTCGGGTAAAAGTGAAGTAAATGAAAGAATTTCTTTTCGTGCCTACTGCGATTTCAATAGGTCATAACCAGATCGTGAACAAATTGAAAGAGCGTTCAATGGAAGTTATTTTTATAATTCACCAATATTCAAAGTTTCTGGGCACAATTCTTGGAAAATTCCATTATGGCTTTCAATCAAGCAAGTGTCAACGTTTCCATGATGTACTTAGCGTTTCCCCTAAATTGTGTTTCGAACCTACACTATAGAGACTTGATTAAATTGAAGGACGCGTTCAAGAAGAGAACAAAACCGGAACCGTCAATCAACTTTCGTGACGCCTTCCTTGACATTGATTACACCTATAGCATCTACCTTTTGTGGATGGACTAAGATGACGAGAAAAACTAACAAAGCTACTGAAAGTGGAAAACAATAGCCCCTAGCCGTTGGGGCTAAAACAGTCTATTGCTCTTCATACCATTACCTCGATGAAGAATAGATCACGCCAACCTAGCTAACCTCACCTTCCGGGACGCTTTTCCGGCACCGCCTGCTGCATGAAACGATATCCTATTGTCATTTTCTTCTCCTGGTATGGATACCATCCTCCAGCAAATAGGGACAGTTCGTTCGAGAAAATCAGCAAAAGCGATCGAGATTTGTTTCCTCCTTTTGCGTCCGCATGAGAAAATTCGCCACGAAAAGAGGAAAAACAATCTAACTTTTTTTACGCTACATCATACTCCGGATCGGGCCAACTTTCTGATCCATCCTGACGCTGATGCGAACCGTGTCCTGCGTATCCCGGGGATCCATCTACATTGTACGGTCGAATGGCAACCGACCGACGCTACACGCACCATTTTTGTCGGTTGCCGCCTTCGAATGCAAACCTTCATCGGCGTGTGGCTTTTCTTGTTTTAGCCATTTCGTTTGTTGCTCAACATCAATCCACTTCCGATCCGTATCGATTCGAGTTTAGCGACCATGTCCGTTTAAATCCGCTCTGCCCTGGCTCTGCAAAAGATTACATCACGATTGATTGTTTTTCTGCGTCTCCTGTATTTTCAACAACAGTACATTCTAAAATCTACCAAACGCTCTAAAACGGAGCGCCTGAAAGATATACTCACCGCATATCACACAACCCACCGAATGCATTGTCTTTTTTTGTGCTCTTGCTTAGCAAAACAAATACTGTCGCTCAGTTCTGCGTCTCGCGCGAGGTTGATCAGATTATTTTGAAATGGATTTTCTATTTGTTTCGATACACTTTTCTCTTTTTGTTTGTCTCTTCTCCTTGCTGAACAAATATTGTCCTTCGACGCAGTGTGGTCCTGCATACCGTACCGGCAGTGAAGAAGCTTATTTGTTTATCATGCACTCGTGTTCGTCGGAATGGGATTTAAATCGAACGGATCGAACGGGTTTTAGGTTCAATTCAATTATTTCTACTTTCCTCGTTTAGCAGCGGACGTACCAAACCGCAACCACCGACTAGTCTGTTTGGGTTGGTTTTGGTTTCCGCACTCGCAGCGCATACTCACACTATGTTTTTTTTTCTCATTTCCTCACACACAGGGTATCTGTCCGGGCAACAGATTAAAAATTATTCAATCGCACGATTCGGGCTGCTTTACGCTGTCGCCCGCCTCATCGCCCTGCCCTACGATCGATTCCACCACCAATCTCAACAGCCCGATACCGAGCGAAATCTACGAGAACACGTCACTGTGCAGCAGCACCAGCGCCGGCAGCCAGCGGCAGGGCAAACGTCGCTCCTGGCACATAATGCCCAACAAGGTAAGTGTTGTGGGAGTGAGCGGAGGAGTAGTGGTGAAACCAGGAAAAGGATCCAATCGATTTTGTTGTGTATCGGGACGCGACAACCCTGTGACCTGTGGGCTGGTCAAAGAAGCGCATTAGTGGGATTCATTTTCCGTAATTAGGTCTTAAGCGATTTGGAACGGATTTGGAGGTCAGAGAGGAGGAAACCCATTCTCGGCGATCTATTTTGAGCACGGGTGACGTAGGTTCATTTCAGTGTATATTTTCAAGTTAAATAAAAACAAAACAAAACAAAAGGAACCTGCTCACCTGTGACCATACACTAATCCAGCGATAACAATCTTAATCCAAAGCCCGTGGTTTGACGTTTAATCTGCTCCCGTCACAGCCACAATCGGTTCTGCGCGGATCATTTCAGATCCGCCGCAGCATCCGTTTCCACAGTGATGTAGAACAGATAAGTGAAGGAACCATCGAACCGTGAAATCGCTTTACGTAATCGTAATTGAGTACGATACGACGAGGATGACCAACTTGAGATGTCTTTTGGAGGATTTTTTTTCAGCACATGACGGTGTTTTTTTGTTGGATGCTAAGGCTTTGAATATTATTAACATTCGTAAGGAACATTTTTATGATGCTCCAGAGATGAGAAATCATCACACGAAACGTGGTCTGTTCCATTCGCTTGTCACAAACCAGAAAAGATATTTCAAAAAACTTTCTCTTTGGAATATCGGAGAATTTTAAATGAATAGAAATAAATTTCTGAATAGAAGCTGATGTACGTGTACCGCTAGCAATCCGTATAACGTCCGTAAATACGCAGTGACGCATAATTTATCTTATCAGTGGGTTCTTTATGTGCAAAGTTTGCGACATTTGCTTGCAGAACAACTTTAGTCATTGCTTCAAACTTTGAAAGTTTGTTGTAGGCTTTATATTGTGGATCGGAATCAACTCACACAAATCAGTATCAGGACTTTTGATACAATTTATCCAACTCTCGTACCGGTTCGATATGAAATTGGTAACGTAAATTTACTTCCATTGCAATGAAAAAAAATCCAAATAAACCGAACGGTTATTGGCAAGCAGCCTACGCCAATTTTTATCGCACACTCATTCAATTCTCAATCATCATGGCTTGCTGCCATTTTTACCTCCTACGTCTCGTTGCTACGGAGTTTCGATGCCCCATCCCAAACGGACACGGTTCGAAGGAGTTTGGTGGAAATCTATAATCATAAATCAGCACCGAAACAGCTTCCGCCACCGAAATTGTTTTCTCCACCATCCTCCCGTACGGTTTCAAGGACGACTTGAGGACGAATACCGAACTCGCGTGCAAGGAGGACAACTCACTAAGGAGACAACGTTGGTGAAGCTGTGTGTGATGCCAGGTTGTTTAGGTGTCAAAATGTGTTTTTGTGCCGGCTGTTTGTCAAAGGGGTTGCCTGCGGCAGCAGCTGCTGCTGCTACCACCAGAAGGCAACAAAACAGAACAGAACAACAAACTGAGCAAATACCCGCAGCAGCGCACGGTGGTGTGAGTTGTTTGTAAAAGTTCTCCTCCATTAACGGGTTGGTGGGCAAATCGATGGCCTCGGCCTCATTTAGTGAAAGCCGCCAACCCGGAGAAAGCACTTCGCAAACGATACATGAGAAAAATGGCGACACCGGCCGCGGCTCTCGAAAAGAATGGGAGTGAAAAACTTTCACTTTCAACATGGCCCGAGCGCAAACAGCAGCAGAGACATCAGGCAAGACTAAAAAAAACAAAACAAACCAGAACTTCACGACACAACGCCGGAGAAGGTTGAAGTACTTGGGCAAGCAAGGAGGCAAAGCACTCGCTGGTGATCTTTTGGTGAACGAACTGAACGAGGTCAAAAAGTTTTCGGTCAGTGTTGGTTTACCTACCGTGCCGGGGAATGATATTCCACCTGGAAGCCCAGGTGGACGATTTTTGGGAAAACCTCCCTCGTTATAACTTTCCACGCCCTAGTGTTCCGACGCCGCGCCAGGTGCCTCGCGCTAGTCGCGGAGAAGCAATGAAGATTCGACCCGGTGCTCGTTGACAGTAATAAAGCGCACGCGGCGGTGGTTATGCTCGGGAACAATAGAAAATGTGTTCTAATGGGACGCTTTTCTTTAAGGACACACTTCAAGGGTGTCGTATATCGGGTATTGTTTTGCCCTTTTTTACGGGAAGAAGCGCTTTGTCCTGTTTGCTAGCATTCAGTTGTGCTGCTGGCAAACTTGCGCATTGCGTAAAGGTCCGGAGTCAAGAGGGTATATGCGAATAACTTGCACTTCGGCATCACCATTTGCGCTGCTGCTGCACAGCAGGAGATGGGAACATCCTTAAGGTATATTCGTTCGTGAAACTTAACCTATTCTTCTGTGAACGGGAACTCTTCAAGCGGCAGGAGCTAGTGACACTCGACACATAGCTGAGGGCTGTAGCAAACGGATGATAGTTGGCATCTACAATGTGTTTAGAATTTGCTCGCAGTCCCTTCAACGACATCATGCCCGCCCCTTTCCTAGCGCACCCAGCCACACGATGTCGTAGGTCAGAGCTCGAAACAAAGATTTATTGCGTTGTCCACACCGAAACTCGAAGCAATTGGCTTCGGGGGGCAAAGTTGTTTCGCAAGAATTGTTCTCTTGCTCTCTACCTCTTCGAACAGGACCTTTGTGAGAAGTCCTTTTTTTCCTTGAACCACATTCCCACCCGGCATTGCAAGGGGACGAATCGTTATCGGTTTTAAAAGTCTCATAAATTCGTTCCCGAATCATATCTGGTTCATCCGGTCCTGCGTGATGCGTCACGAACGAAACTGTCCCTTTTTTCCGGCAGGCTACCAATGTCACCGGTACGGAATTAGCAGCAGCGCTCTTGTCTTCAAGCGTCCATCTCGGGGAAATAAAACTTCATGTCCCAATCATGACACGAGCTGATAGTGAACGGGGGCGACCCCGCTATTCACAAACCATACGCACACTTCATCCGTGACAGCTGTCATATTTTGCCTTCAGCAATATTATTCCGATGGACGTTCTCGGGTGCGTGTATGTGTTTTCTCGATAAAGGGGCAGCTGTTGTGCAATCGTTGTGCCTACAATGTTTTGTTCTAGCACATACCCGCGCCATACGCACGTTGATGCTATCAACATTCCGGAACAATTTATTTTATACGGCCGAACATTCTTCGGGTAGGGAAAACTTCACCAGTTTGTTGGGATCGGTACGGTTTTTTTTAGTCTTGTTTTTGGCACTGAAATGAAACACCGTTCGTGCATTTTCGTTTTGTCGTAAAACCGAAACCAATAGGAAGTCGTAAAGACTTTTGTCGGGTTCGAGCTCGACTCGCAAGGCGCAACGGCACATTCCCTGCGTGTAAGTGTACGATGATGGCACGGACGTGACTTTCCATTATTTCGGATACTTTTCCTTTCCTTTTTCCATCGTTTATTTCGTACGAGATTCGCGCGCTTCCAGTAAAAGTGTGTGGTTTTTGCTTTTCTCCAGAATAAGGACAAGGAATCGGACGGGTCAGATCGTTTCGCTTTAATGAGGATTAATACGTTTTTTGGGATTTAAAAGCGAACATACTACTATGGTTTTTTTTGTATTTGCATAATTTCGTTTATATTACACCAATATGTTAAATTGGAATGTGCTTAACTTTCTTGCACTACGTGTAATTCAGCTGCCCAAAGACCTTAAAGTGTACGGAAGAAGTATCTCAGTAGCCATCAATGTTTCCTTAGCAGTAATCCAATTTCAAAACTGCGCTTGAACTTCCAATTTAAAACATAACTTCAAAAATATGGATCACGTCCGTTACAACAATATCCTTTCTTCACTAGCTTTATTAACCGACAACCTTTGATGCATTATCCTCAAATAAAGTTCGAAGTGCAAATGCTTTAACAAAAGAATTAGTGTTAACCACCATCTACTGCAATCATGACCCGATTCCGGACCCAATGATGGGTTTATCTAACCTTTTACCTCACGCTTCTAGCTACCATCGGTTGACCCTTCTTCCAACGCTACCAACGGCACAAGGAAGCCAAAGTAATCATTTCCTTGGATTGAATTCATTTAATAAAGAATTCAGTAACCGGGGCGCGGCAGGCAAACCATCGAATGGAAGAAACCGTACTAAAAATAGCATTTTCCTTCCAAAAAAGCGAACCAACCAGAGGAGGAAAAGACACCAGAGAGCTACCTGGCTGTCGGTGCTATCCCGGAATCGTGGTGTGAGAAACGGCCAGGCGTTGTTTGATGGCCTTAATTTAGCATTCTTTTCCGTGTTGCTCGGCGTCCTGCGGCACTTCCTGCTCCCGTGCCGGAAGTGCGGGAGACACCATTTTCACGCCTTCCTTCTAGCGGTACGGTAGGATTCGACACGAGTACACCAGGGCACAGAGATTTATCATTTCCGCCCTGGGTCACCACCGAGCGCTTCTTCCGTTCGGTCCTTCCCTTACGCCAACGCTGTTGTTTACCATGCCCGTGCCCAATATCTCATTTGTTTTCCGCGAGATGGCGCTCGCGGGACGGGTACGGTGAAGCGAGGCGAAAAATTTCGACCCCAGTGAAGGAACCGACCTGATGGGGGGGGGGCGTGATCGTAAGTAAACGAAATATTTAATCTTCCCTCCCCACCCCCTCTTCGGTACGCACCTTTACGAGCGCATTTGTCACTTCCGTTCGCTGGGTTTCGTTTCGCTAGCTTTTTAGTGTTTTAGGATGGCGAGTTGCGCCTGAAAGGTAGGCACAACCCGCAGCCTCCGCTCTCGATTATCGAAGTCACGCGCTGGTAATGGAGCGTTCAGGAATCGTGTGTGCAAGTGGTTCATTTTTTTCACGAACAAAATTAGATTACACCACAAACACCAGAACCGGCGACCAAAATGTGAAGCTCGGTGTTCGGAAAAACCTAAATTCTTCCTTTCCGTTTTGCGCAAACAATGCGTAGCAGATTGGGCGCCTCAACATGCTAAATTCGTAATCCGTTCTTCTTAAAGCTCCCGAGCTCAACACGGCTTTAAAAAGGAATCTTCCTTTCCCGGGAACAAAAAGCCTTCTCTTGTTGTTTGTTTGTGCCTCGTGGTGGGTGTATTAGCGAGTGATTTGTGCGGCTGCCTTTACCCCAAACGCATTTCTTATTCCGTTTCCACTACCACCGCCTTCTACAGCTTATCGGTTACTGTCCGTAACCCGTTCTGTTGGGATCGCATTTGCAGGCGCAAATAAAAAAGCTTCGTCTGTGTGAAGGGCACGTTTTTCACGCAATCATCTCTTTTTTTTCTCTCCCCGTTTCCATACTGCACGTACACAACCCAAGAGGGCTAAGGCCTCCGGTGGCCTTCACGTGCAACAAACAAACCCACCAAGCGCAGATACCGTACATGGGTCGCACGAGGGTTACGAACGGAAACGCGCCACCGTGTTTAACATTTTTCCGCGACTGTTTTGGATACGACGGAGCGAAATGATTCTCGTTTTCTGTTGCCGGCTGTCGCCCGGCACATGTTGACGGCAAACAATTGTCACCATCGGGCGTATTATGGCGTGAATGATGGATGGGAAAGCCGCCGAGGTTGAGCTGGCCTGGCGGTTGTGTTTTTGTTCCGCTCCAAAACGTGGAATGCGTAAGAATGTTATTCGTTCTCAAATGTCTACCACGAAATCTGCGTGAAAATAATCTCTTTTCGTTTTTT
>JXXB01020593.1:0-13735 GCA_000956275.1 Anopheles koliensis | reverse complement strand
CATCATTTTACAATTAAAAAACAATGTAACATTCTTTAAAGGGTTGAAGATCCTTTATTTAATTCGCAATGAAGGCTAAGTACTAAATTGTATATTTTATCTCCTATTAAAGGCAAACCGGACTTAGCAACCAGACATTGCATTCCTGAAACAAAGGATACAGCAATTGCTGAATCTTTCGAGTGACAAGAAAAAGGTGTTACCAGACGGTTCCTGTTGAGGTCATGATCACCACCGTCATGAGCAATCGTACCAACCCAGCTCCAACACCGCATGTCTGCGAGGGCACATTAGAAAACTGAAAACGAAATCTCCCGGAAAAAAGGCTACATAAACGTTGACATCCGGCTTCCAGTCACTTGCAGTCACCGGTCGCTAACGACTAGCCACGTACGTGCAAGCGTACACACCAGCATGAAGCTAACCACAGCGGACCTCGCAAGTGTCGGCTGTTTACCGGGGTAAATACAGAAGAATAAATAGATGAAAAGTTTCGGAAATGAGCTAATCCTTTTTCGACATTGTTGCTCGTTGCAAATTGCTTCTTGCTTGCCAGGCTCGTCCCCGGGAGCTCGGTCGATGGCCGGTGCCCGAGCCGGAGTGACCCGAGAAAACTGGGAAACCTATTTTCGGGTGAGGTTTTCGAACGATAAAACAGCACTAGCCGTAACCAGCCGGCAGGCACTTCTGCGCGCGAGAAGTTCGAGTGAAACTGTGATTATAAACGGTCCCCGGCCTTTGGCGGCCCATCAAATGACGAAACGAATGCGGATCCGAGGTCAGCACCGGAGCCTGTGCTAGTTCGTAGCATGGCCGGCTGCATGGCCGATCAAACATGAATGGAAATATTCATTTTCCTAGCATTAGCACAAAACAGGAAGCTTATCGGTGTCGGTGCAGCGTTCCCGGGCGCGGTTTGCACTGCAAACGTACCGAAGCGGACAACACCGGGGCCGGGAGCGATCTGGAACAAATTGCTCACTCATTAGACACGATTCACCGCGGGCAATAGGGCTCGGTACGTGAAATACACAAGTTTTATTTAAAAGGCTGTTGCATAGGAAGAGAAGGAACCTTTAAGTATAGTATCTCAAAAATATATGCTCACATAGCTGTTTTGAATTATTAATATATATAAAAATAAACAAATATGTAAAGACAAACGAACGCCAGGCAGGGAATTAATAGATAGACTGGGAAAACATACATATTTCAAGTGTCTAGTGTGGATTGCCAGCCTTCAATCCGTGAGAAAACTCCGACGAATCGATGTGAACCCGTTTTGACCCGTAATGGATTTGTTTTATTCAAGCACCGCATTAGGAAGCTTCCGCTATCGCAATGATACGCACAACTATCCATTTCGCCGCTTTGGTACTTCACATTTCAACATTTACGATCGATAGAGAACATTTCGACGGTAGATATGTTGAATAATGATCCGCCCGATGCGACATGTAATGATTATGGGAAAAGATTGTATCATTGAGCACGCTGGCATCTGCAGGCTCAGTCCCTTACTCTCTCTCTCCCTCTCCCTCTCTCTCTCTCTTTTGCTTTCTCACTCGCTCCCGCTTTGACTGTTTCCAATTAGCGTGTTTATTAGCGTTGTGTTTCGTTCTCAAAAATCCAGAACCACCATGCGCTCAAGTGACAGAACTGTGGCAATTCCACTAGAGCATCATTAGCGACAGGCTTGGTGCCAGTAACGAGCTGTGGGTGCTGGATGCGCCCGGTTTCCACCCATAAGCGCCATAAAGCCTTCCAGCCTAGCCGTGAGAATGTTGCAGGTTTACCGATGCAAATACTACCGAAACCGAAATCAACCATTTGATGATAGCAAGCAAACATTAAAAAAAAAAAACACACACACAGCCAAACATAAAGATGTAATCCACCATGCGGTCGAGTTTGCAGGGTCTTCGGTGGTCTCATCATCAAAAATCTCACACAAAAAAGGAAAAAAAATATAATCCTAAGCCCTTCACAGCCACTTGAGACGCTACGCCGGCACAAGTGTTTCTGGTTCGCCGTTTTTTTCAACCCCCTCCCCTCCTCCCATTTGCACCAAACCCGTCTGGCAGACCCCGTAGGCGGTGTGAAGGACTGTAAAATATTCATGCTTTCTCACAATAATAATTGGTCACACTTGAGGGCGTACGAAGCGGCAGAAACGGCGTGCCCGTGTAGCAGCTAGCAGCGCCGTTTGTTTGTTGTTTTTTGCATAACTTTACGCTGCAGGGCTCGTTCGCAAGGCATGATCAGTACGGGTGCAAGAGACCTGCTACGGTCTCGGCTTTGCTCAACCGACTGACTCCGCTAGGTTTCACTCTCGAGGAGTTCTGGCTGCACTGCATGCCGGCCACTGGGAAGTTCTCCGAAAGACGAACGGCGCTATTGCCGTTCCCTGGCAACCTGTTCCACTTGGAGGGCTTCACTTTTGGTGGATGCTTCCCACCGTCAGACGGTCGCTCGTGTCACTCATCTGGGCCGGAAATCACTCCAAACACATCAGCACATCATACGAGGCGTTCCGTGGGTTTCCGTTTCCTGTTTCACTTTAGGGATCGGGTTGAATTTATTCTCACTACGGGATTATCCATGTCTGCCGGATTATACAAATTTGCTATGACGATGCAATTTGACCAGCGCTTTCGCTCAGTTTAATGTTTTGTTTGAGAAAACAGTTTTGCGTATTCGTTGGTATGATGATTTGGTGTTTTTGTTATTCATTTTTAGTTCATACATATTTCACATCGTTTTGAAACGAGATTCTTTATCTAGAAAGACTTCGAGCAATTTAGCTTATTCTAGTCCTGACACAGGTATACTCGCGATGAAGAATAATTACTGTAAAACATATATCCCTTTCTTCACTTTTCGTTTGATTATCAATAAATCAAACTTCTTCTCACACTTTTTCCCGAATGTTCAGTTGTGAGGTAAAAACTTGCTAAAAGCTTTGTTAAATTGAAGCTTTAATTTCAAAATTATATTGGAATGACAAACAAAATTGCATGTTTTTGTTTAATAATGAAAACAAAATTTTGCAACAAATTTGCCTACAAATGAGTTTTGCTTCACAATTATAATGATTTAAAAATATTTGTAAGCGTCGAGAAACCTCTGACAGCTCATATTTTTTCATTTAATTTTTCATATTATAGGTCAACTCCAAATTTTTAACAAAGCAAGAATCAATTATATTAAATGGAGGTCATAGTAAAATTTTCGTAGTATCGTTAGACATGCCAGCATTTATTCCACAGTAGATTTGGTTACCTGATTTTTACACCTTAAACAAGCGATTCCATAAAACTGACAGCAGTTTAATGTTCCCTTGTCTGTCGCACATGCACATCCTCTAATTCAAAACCATCAGCTGAGCAGAACTCACTCGGTAAGAAAAGGGTATCGGCACTGAACTTGCTATAACCTGAAGGTTTTACCCTGAATAAAGTCCCTCGCGTGCTACAACCGATGGAAAGGGTTCCCACGTTTTGGTGATGAATAAATTTAAATAAAAATTGATATATTAAGACGAAACTGGTGCAGTCGGTCTGCGAAAGAGACTCAGCCAACTTCTGGCACACGAAATTGCGACGCAGCGCGGCGATGAAATGCCCCGTGCTCCGGTGCTTGACGGTTCCTTTCGGTCAATGAACAATCGTTTGTTCTAGGGCAGCGATGGACGAAAAGTGAGCCGAGGAGTTTGTGTATTTCGTTTGCATATCTTTAGCTCTTGTGTCGAGTTTACAACGCGTCATGGGAGCGTTGGTACCGCACTTGCTAGCGAATCTGATTCGGTATCCGAAGCGTTTGAAGGTGCCACTGAAGTAGCATGCTAATTGGTGAAACGTCGGATGACCAAAAAAGATAGCGCATGAAACATTGGTCGCTTGCGGTACGATGACTAGGGACATCATTCGTCGATGATGGTTTGGGAGTTCCAAAATCGACATGGAGTCGAGTGGAAACTTTCGGAACTCGGATCAAATGAAAGTAATGGAAGTTACCTTAATGAAATGAGTAGAAAATTTTTATTGGACTGACTAAAGTTGAATGCTTTAATATTGACATAAGCTTTTCATATGATTCCTATTATGGTTTACAGAAGATGAAAAGTATGTAGAATGACCTACATCACAGTGAAACCAGTAGGTTCATAATACTGACTTGCAGAGTAAATATTATCCCACCTGGAATGAACCGATAGGCATGTTTACCGAACCACTGGAAAAACCATGATGTATAGGTTTATTTATTTTTAATATCACGTTTTACATGTTTGTTGATATTCTTTCGCACATTTCTTGCCATTTTCGATTTAGCCTCATTAATCATTAGCTCTATATATATATATTGTGTCAAATCGATTCATGTCCCCACGAGATCCAGTTTGTGTTCGCACCCGATCGATCAGTTTCAACCGGAAAATGATCAAAATAAATTAACGCTATAAGGTAGCCAGTTTCATTTTGATATATTTCTCGCACCGTAATCCGATCAACCGGTTGGAACAACTCGTTGTTCAAACCAATTGAAAGACTACTATTGCTTCCCGTGCATATAAAGCACGTCCTATCACATCCGGCCGGTCCGGATGCACCGACCACTTGATTGCTTCACCCTGCTTCCTGCCACAAAGTCAGTCCCATTGCGGCGCGGAAGGATCGCACTTGTGCAGCGCGATAAATTAGTATTACAAGCAACCCAACAGTAACAGCTTGCGTTTATTGAGCCTTAAGTGGAGGTGAGAAAAAGCGGTCCCATTTGTCAGGCGGAATCAACCCATGTGCCGATGCAAAGGGCAGCAACTGGGCAAGGCCTCTCGGGACCGGCTAGTAACACGAACGCGCCGCATAAATGTATTCATTGCAACAAATGGCACAGCATGATTCGATTCGATGGCAATAAACCTCGCAATGTGAGAGGTGATCATTATAAAACACGAAACAAGTCCTGCAAGTGTGCGGTCAAGATGAGAACTGATGAATGAAAACGGGAGTGGAACCTGCAACTCAACATCCGGTCTAGGAATACGGAATGAAAATACTGTTTCATTCATTAATTAGAACTGTGTAAGTAGCACATAGCAAATAAGTACAACGCTGGTAGATTGTACTTATATGAGATATTAAGATATCATTCTATGACTTTGTGCCATAGTATTACAGCATTTTTTTTTACAATTTTTCAATGAAACATATTTGAATGATTTAATGTCAAACAAATTTGAATAATTTAATGTTAAACAATACAGGATAGTAAATTTGGCACCAAGAGTATTTTGTTGTTCTGCTCTCCACGTTGTTAACAAAAATTCTCAAACCATGTAAGGTTGAACTAAAACAAAACCGTAAAACTACCATCTACGGTTCCAAGGTTAAAACTACCAACTCAAACCATCTAAAGTTGAATTAAAAAAAAACAGTAAGTAAAACCAGAGAAGCATCCTTTGAAAATAAAACATCGATTCAAGCTTTGGACTCTTCTGCCTTATATAAAAGAAGTTTATTGTTGGTTTGAGTAAAAGGTTCATATTTTATTTATTAAATGAAAAAACACCATTTTGAAGCTATCACGTGACAAGTCCACAAAATTGTTTAGAGAAAAATATAATCTTCAAAAACCAAATGTTCTCTGTCGCGGAAATTTCTTCAGAATTCGTAATTACTGTTCATGTTAAACCTACTACCGAAACTTTTGCGCAGTGAATTACAACAATCGCATGGGCAAACAAAACGCACGGGCTGTTTCGCTGCTCACCACCTAAACAAGATCGAGATGTTGAGCCAAACGTACGGAAAAGGCCAAGCAATTTCGTGTGCAATCCACCCGAACGAAATTCCCACGCTACGTCAAAAAAAAAGTACAATGGTCATCCAAGTTCCAAATAGCTGCTCGCAATTGGGAAGATCTCGGCAGCCGTTGGAACGAGAGGGACAATAAGTCCTCGTGTCGGGTGGGTGGGTGGAAATTTTCCCCCCGGTTAAGCCTGCACCAGATGCAACGAACCGTGACGCATAGCATTAGTGATTTTTTTCCCTTCCGGCCAGCCCGATGCTACATGTTACCGAAGCTTGGCAAAGAATTTAAAGGTCCATCTAGTACCTTCACGTGGCCGAACCCCGGTTTACCTTGGATTGTCTTTCGTCCTACACGCTGTGCGGTAATCAAATATGCGATGTCTTAAGCTTTTTGTAGACTCCACAGGATGTCCGATACATGGTTTGTTTATTTATTTTCTGCGAGCGACTGACTCGCTAGAATTATATCAAGAATTAATCGAAAAATCACCCAGCATTCTTTTTTTACTCTACAGTAGTACGATCGACAGAATCGGTTGCTTTTCCAATGGCACAGCCACACGTACACCAGCTAGCAGCCAATAAACCAAAAACCCACAAACGCGCCTGCAACCGATTGTTCTTGGGCGCTCATTAAATCATGCGATGATGCTAAATCATAAATGCTAGTAATTTACCGGTGTTTATGGCATGGAAGGTTAGTTATTAGAGCAGCCAAACGGTTGACTTTTACGAGGTATTTATGAGTGTAAAGCGTTGGGGGATAGCTTTTACGATTCCCGGCGAATGACGACGCACGAAAATAAAGTGGCCAGTGCGCGTTTAAGGGCGGGTGGGCTAGCCGATGTTTTTAAAAAATGGAGCGCATCGAAGCGTGAATAGTTTCCACTTCCAGTACAATGACGATTTCATGCGATTGGAGTGTGATGGAGTCGCTGGTTTGAGTTTAGTTTGTTTTCCTGGCTCAAACTCAAGTAATGGTATTAGAAGACGAATTTTGAAATCGTATTTTTATCTTAAAAGTTTAAATCTCGTTTTTTTATGTTAACAATATTTTTTATTTATCCAAAAATATTCAGTAACTATTGTTTTTATTGAAATCATGTGTTAGTGTCACATTATTGGATCCTGTTTGCTCGTTTATCGAAACATAATTCTCGAAAAAATACATTCATGTTTCTACAGTAGATCCATAAAGGTCAGTTTAAGTTAGGAATGTTTTTGTGATGGACATGAAAGAATAAACCGCCACCAAAGGTTTATCAAAGCGATTAGGTTACTCTCGCAATTGTGAACAACAACAGAATGTTTCATTTTGTTTTTTGAAAGTATAAAACATTTTTTGATATTTTTTCCTCTACATGGCTAATGTTGTGTTTCAATGCTAAAAGAAGATGTGTTTTCGGTAACAATATCTCTTTTTTTCAAAGTGTCTCATTGAATCAACTTACATCAAATGATCATTAATTGATAAAACTTACAAAAATCAGATATTGATATCAATGAGACTCGTATGAGTTTTACACAAATTTCACAATTTTTATTGCAGTTGTATGTAAAGCTTTTTTTTTAAAGTCAGTAATAATTCGCATCTCCAGCATTGGTTGCTGCATGTTTTATTCATTTCTATAGAATAGGAAATTTATTTTACTTCTTTTTATTAGCTAATTCAAGTTTGTTAGTTCAAAAGTTTTGAAACTAACAACAGCTTCAAATTCAGCTTGATTAAAATCAAATTCAAAATGGAAAACAATGAGTTCACATTTAAAGGTGGCATTAAAAATAAGCTTGTCTCCTTTGCGTATAATTTAAAATATTCTAAATAAATTTAACCATCATATAAACTGGTCGAATTTGATTGATTGAATATTTGCCAGTCAGCCGCCCGCCATCCCTCTCCGTTGGGTAAGGCATTCGAATCGACGGTCGGTTGACGATGAACTAAATTACTCCAGAGTCGCCACGTTCTGCGATGTTTCATCATCATCTCGTCATCGGCATCGGCATCGACAAGCGGACCACAAACCTGTTCCTGCTCAATCTCATCGCAACCATCTTCTTCGGCTACCTCATTCTAACCGTGCGTGTATGTGACGCGTCTTATCGGGCCGCAGTGTTACCGCCTCGCCCCGACCGCAGGACACTAACTCCAGTGTTGCTGCCTAATAATCAATCAATGTTGAATTCGTCATCCGCCTCGCGCACGCAACGGAGCGGGGCTTTGGAAACCAAAAGCACCAGGGTGCGTCTTGGAGTCAGTTGGAGTTCAGCTGGAGCTCTCTTTCTCGAGGCGTGTGCCTCCCCGAGGCTTTCGGGCATCGTTGCGAAGATAGTTGGGGAGAATAAACCTGGTGCAGGGTTAGGGTGGGAAAAGCCATTAGCGGGTTGTGTCGGTGGAGTCCAAGATAGAACACAATTAGGTGACCGCGCACCGCAATCCTCATCTCGTTTGGAGCCCTCGTGCGCCGGGAGTGGTGTAATTCGTTCGTTGGTGGGTAGCGTCGCATGATCCACGCCGAAAGCCACACGAGCCCAACGGCGTGGACGAAGCGTAGAAGCTGGACGTCTTCTTTATCTTTTGCAAGCCGTTCGCCGCACGGTGGTGGGAGCTTCCCATGGGCCACAGAGAACATCAGCACGGGAGATGGACGGGAGTGGGAGGCGGACGAAGCGGAGCGGTTGACGGAAGCAGACGCGAAGGGAGAGGCAGAATAAAAAGATAAAACTTATGTTTTCCAACCGGAGCAGTTGGGATTGCTTCTCGGAGCTGCCTCTGCCAGCGGGACCGGGTGCAACATAATAATTTACTTTTCAATGGGTTGGCCTTTTCCGCATCAGGTTGCCTGCTGGATTCGTTTATTTCTTCTCTCGCTCGATTTCGTTTCCTCGCATTGCGTCCCAAGACACCGTGCTTTCCGGCGAGGACAGCGAACGGGGCGAGCGAGAACGGGTTTTTTTTCCTCAACTGTGCCGTGATTGCGTCTTTGGCTTCGTAGACTAAATTCGTATGTAACGTTTTCTCAAGTAAATTACACCCATTACGACCACTGCATCGTGGCAGCACTCGCCGTGGACCGTGGAGTTTATGAATCGGACTGGAGGAGCAACCCGCCACCAGAGGTTTATCAAACCGATTTGTGTTACTGTCGCAATCTGAGGTCCGAAATTAATTTGCTCAAAACCCGGCTTTCCAAGGTTAGCCGGTGAAACAAATAAAAAAATATTAAATCAAGCGGCCAGCTTCCAAACTTCCCGTTGTCACAATTAACAGCATTTAGCTGTCGCTGACATTTGCTTATCGAACGTCGAGTTCCTTCGACGGTTCCACCGGATTTGGTGCGACGGTTCGTAAACGTGCGCTAACAGTGCGTTGGCATTGTTACCGACACAGCGCAAATTAGCTTGGCTAACCGCGGAAGCTACCGACAAGACGACATCCAAGGAGGGGAGAACCTTCACGTCAGCCGTTGAAAATGCCACCGAAACCGGGTTTTCGGCCGAAAGTGATATGTAAATTATTCGGTCCGAGTGGCACATGTATTTTTTGTTGTAGTTATTTTTTTTATTTTATTCAAACTGCTTATCTCTGCCAGTATGCGATCAGTTTTCTTTCACGTTAGTTATTCATTTCTTTTACGTATCACAAAACAAATTGTTTTTCCTCATGTACAAGTGATAAAAGTTGTTCATCAACTCACAAATCAAGAGGATGTAGGATGTTAAAATCATGTGATCTATTAGAAAGCGAAAGCCAATTGCAATTACGTGAGGACCATTGTCCATTAAAACCATCATTTATATTTTACAATATTCCTCAAGATCTACAAGTATCACGATGATCTGTTTTTATATAAACACTTGTGTATATTACTCTTCGTAAAATAAACAACACCAACTAGGAAAGTAATGTTTAACTAATCTTATTTCGTCGACAAGTTCGGATCTACCGTATTGCTCTGAAATGCTCCTAATAAAGTGTGATTATTAGAGAAAATGCTCAGCGCTTGTTTATCCATTTCCATCCTGCGGCTAGCATGACTCACAAAGCGCGTACCATCATTCCACCTTAAAACCACTTAGTTCTGAACACTTCCTTTAACAAATTTCCCTCAGACGGCTCAGACAGGAAAGATCCTCTCCAATCATTCGCCGCTTATTGTGTCGCTCGACACCAACTTCGTCTATCTAGCTGACGTTTTGGGTTTTTTGGGTGGCACAGTTTCGGTTCATTTCCCGACTGTTCGACCGAAATTGGTAATCCTCCTTTTTTGTAATTTAAACACATTCTTCCCGTCGCCCGTTTAACGCCCGGATTAGGTTGGCCGGACAGTCCGCGTGTCGAGAGTGCCGTGCCGGTACCCGAAAGCGGATTTTGGTCGGATCCGCGGTCAGGAAATACCATTAACCTGTTCCAGAGCGCGCAATCTTATCTAAATGAGAATAGTTTTCGGATGTCTTCGGATGCACGGTTGTCGCTGGTTTTTTTTTTTGCCGTGGTCGGTGCGCTTTGACACTCGGTTGAACACGATGAGGAGTGGAAAAGTTGGGCCATCTTCCTCGAAAACTCGCCCATCACTCGCGCGGAATGGAGAACGGACAAAACCGTCTTCATCGGGATGGTCCGATTTCTGAAAGCTTACGCACACGTTGACAGTCACCCTGTCGGTGATAAAGAGGTCAGTTGGCAAAGCCGAATGGACGACAACGCGCGAGTATGGGTCGCGTGCGGTAAAGTTCCGGAAAGTGCGATTTCTTTGAACTCCACTCCCAGCGTACGGTGGGCGAGCGAAAAAGCAATCTCGCTTAAATAGGGCTGACATTAATCAGCCCGCCGAAGCTGTGAACCGTGAGCCGAACGACCATCGGTGAAAATGAGTAGCGCAAAGAGATGGAATATTGAAGTGCTTTTACTTTTTTCCCTATCGGTTGGCATCGTTCGCGGGGTGCGTAATCAAACACGGCAACAAAGTTGGAGAAAATTCAGCTCACAAAACAACATGTCCAACATTCGGCGGCCCATTCGGGTCAAACCGTACGGGGAAGAAGCTTTAATTAGCTTACGCCTCATTTCCTCAGCGTGATCCCGCGAGATTCGCCTCGTACCGTGGGCTCGGCCGGTGCGTGGTTAAGCCGCAATGGGTTTGCGGATAGGGGGACCCGTTCTGTTCTGACCCCGCTCGACGTGACGGTCCCGATTTGCGCTAATGGAATTATTGCAGTCTTTTTCAATTAGTCCCATGCACGTCCGATTGAGCTGGTGATCGGTTCGATCGAAATTGTAGGCCAACAGCGGAGCAACGAAAAACCAAAAACAAAAAAAAAACAACGATCACCCAACAACGCTACAATGAGTGGAGCAGGGAGCAGTGAGCGGGAGACAACTTTTTTGTCGTCTGTCAAACTGAAAGTGGTCATTAAGAGATGACCCGTTTTTGTTTTTTCGGACTCACTGGTATCGAGATATCTTAGCATGTTTGATTTTGGAGGAGCCGACGAATCGGATGGAAACGAAATGTACGAAACATTTGGAACGGGTCCCAAATAGATCGGAATGTTCGCACAGGGTGGCTATGCATGTGGTTTCGATCGCGGGTTTGGCACTTTTGACATTTTAAATTACAACAGGTTTTATTGAATATTTTAGGTGATAAGTAAACTTTACTCAGCATACAGATTAAATACCGTGGAAATTACAAATATTTAAAAATAGGATAAACTTTTCTATTAGATGAATTGAAAATTATACATGTTTTAACTGGAATCGACGACACGTCCTACGCTGTCAAGCCGGTTGATCGGAGGAATCCTGAGATGCTTTAAATCCTCCCTAAAAACGCAATTTTGTTAGGACTATAGACAATAAAACTCTTTCTTTATTTTTTGCAATTTAGAGAGACAGATATTAAATATATGTAGTTTAATATGTGATCGTTAAGTAAACAAAAGAGTTAATTTACTCTTTAATGCGTCTTAAACTCAGTGATCAGTTCCTATGCGTATTTTTAAACTATATTCTACGAACGATTGTGTATAAAACTTAAGAACATCCCGGCTAATTAAGGAGAAAGCGATTCAATTAATTTTATGAACTACTTACTTTTCTCAAATGATACCTTGTTTGTGAGAAGGACCACCCTGTAGCAATCGATTTTGCAACCGAATGTTTCTTAACATTGTAATGAATGGACGATCACCAGCGAAACAAAGTCGATCCAAAGTGTATAGAATTATACAAGCCTACTCATTCGTGAACGCGGTCTTCTCTATTCCTGAGATGGTTCTTGTCAATGCACTAAAAGCACACACACATTTTTGTTTCGATACATTTCGCTTCAAATACACACTTGCTTGCTAATAGAATCAATTCAAGGCATCGCATTTGCTCCACCGTCAGCTCGTATCGAACGCGACGGAGTAGCGATTACCACGGTCCAATGGTGAGATCAAACTATATGAAATGTTCTTCGTCGATGGTGTCGATGGTGTGGTGTACTTTGCAAGAGGGAAACCATGTCGTCATGTCGTCGAAACAGTTTCTACTGCCAACGTTCCGCTAGACGTTTGAAGCATGCGTTGAATTCGGCTACAACCGTCTGTAGATTGGGTCTCAAATTAGGAGCAATTACGTGGAAGAAATGCATCGTTCATATTCGTCTGGTTGTTTGTTGTTGGAAACGGCAATCAACCAATGGTAATTTCACATGACTAAACACTCCACCGCATTCGGTGACAGCTGCGATTTTATGTCGTTCGTGGGGTTCAGTATTTAATTTGACGCTAACTGTACAGCTAGGACCATGTGGGATTCAGCTGGTGTTAATAATAAATAGAAAATGGTTTTGCGACGAGGTTGCAATAAAAAAAAACTCTCACAAACAATAAAAAAAAAACTTTTTCTAAAATTTTCTTATCGTTCGTCTTGTCATTTAAATTTGTTTTACATCAGTTAGAATGGAATTTCCCCACAACTTATTGGACTTCAGCATAATTTCAGCTCACTCCCGTGCTAGCGGTTGTTTCATATTTCTAACGGATGACCGCAATCAACCTCGCGCAGTATTTCTCTTTAATAAACATACCCTGAAAGGGTCCATAATGAAGGTAGCGCGATCCCATGGGGCTTAAAAATCGTCCGAGATTGAAGGGAATGAATAAATCTAATTAAAGGTTACACCGTAGGGTGAGAGGTCTGTGTCGGTGCGCATAGCACGCTGCTTATTGGCGGTGGACGTACCGATGAAGCTGGTCGATCGAACCGACCCACTCGGAACCCTTTCCCAAAAAAGTTCGCTGCCCAACCGCTGCCCGGACTTTAAATCAGATCAAATCTCTGCTCAACACCCTTCCAGATGTGTTATCTTCGTATGAAGTGCGTGTGTTCTAGAATCACACACCACAATATTTACGATTGTTTGAAAGGCCACAACACTCCGGCCAGCGCGCCCGGTCGGTGGCCATTCTTTTTCAGCCACCCTGTTTCGAAGATGACTTTCACGAAGCTTAACCATCGCTAGATTTTGGCGTGGGTCTATGTCGATAGAAAATGCCGACACAAGCGAAAAAGACTGGAAGAAACTGGCCATGCTAGAGACGACGGCTAAGCGCGTGCCCCGCGTGCTCCACTGGAGTCTCTTAACGTCACTCAAACAAGGCACCGCGCCTGTCCACCGTTGCCTTATGCAAAAGATGTAGCCACGAGATCCACAAACATGAACCGGTTTCACTCGATCGAGTCACTCTCGGCACAAGTCGCCCGTCATTGACTTGGGATTCTAGTTCGGTGTCGTTTTTTTTCACCCTTTCCGCTTCATTCACGGTCGCATACGCCATTCCGAATCAATATGATTACCTGCAGTGAATCGTATGAATGGCTGCGGCTGGACACGTTGTTGGCCATTCATAAGATTCGGTTGAGCGAGTGTGTG